>JAJAGP010002689.1:0-102584 GCA_025084515.1 Ancistrus triradiatus | reverse complement strand
TATATATATATATATATATATATATATATATATAAAGAAAGGAGAATCTATAATATACAATCCATTACAGTTACATAATATTATTTTGAAATTATTTGTTGTCCAGTTAAATAAATAAATTAATAATAATAATAATAATAATAATAATAATAATATTTTCTTTATTAATTAGATATATTTTTATAAATAGTAATAATAAAAACAGGATCCATTATAATTTAATAATAAACAGCTACATTTATCAAAATAATTGAACCTGAACGATTTTTCTTTTCCAAAAAAAAATGTCTTTAAGAGTAATATCATTTTCAGAACTATACATTTTTGAACATAAAATAAGAAAGTACTTAAAACAAGCATTCTGTTGCAACTTCTTTAATAGGTTTGTTTTTGTTTGACTTTTTTTTTGCATTTTTGAAATTTCTAGACCAAATTCTTCTTATTTTTATTAAAATAATATTTTAGGAGAAATATAATTTTCAGCATTATAAAATAGAAAACGAAAACTACTAAGAACAAACATTTTTAACAACTTCTTTAATACTGTTTTTATTTGACTTTTTTGAAACTTATTTTTATTTTTTAAATTTATTTTTACAAAATATTGTGTATTTAAGATTAATATAGTTTTAAACATTGTAAACTTAACATGAATTGTATTATTTTATAAAAAGTACTAAAAATATTTATTCTGTTGCAGTTAATTTTTAATAACTTATTTAATAAGTTTATTTTTGTTTGAGTTTTTTTTTTGCATTTTTTCTGCATTTTTACTTTTGTATCATTAACCTTATTTTAATATGAAAATACTAAGCAGGATTTTTATTTGAATTTGTCTTAAAAAATAGAATAATTTTCATTATTATATATATTTTATCATTATCTTTTTAAATAAGAAAGTACTGAAAACAATCATTCTGTTGCAGTTCATTTTAAAATAATTCTTTATTGAGCTTCTTTTGTTTTATGTTCTTTGTTTATTTGTTTTTCAATTAATCAAACTTTAATTTCTAGACCAAATGTTTTTTTTTTTTCCCCAAA
The DNA here is from genome assembly GCA_025084515.1 of Ancistrus triradiatus. NCBI lineage: Eukaryota > Metazoa > Chordata > Actinopteri > Siluriformes > Loricariidae > Ancistrus > Ancistrus triradiatus. Next base: position 101,543 of record JAJAGP010002689.1, on the reverse strand, counting down.
AGAATGAATATTTAAGGCAGGGTAAAAAGAAGCACTATTATTAGCATTGTTATTTAATAATAATTAATAATAATTTCACTTCAACTTTTGTTTCTATACCGAATCGTTTTTGTTTACAATTTTATTTTACAAAAGAATGTATATTTAAGATTAATATTATTTTCAGCATTGAAACTTTTTTAACATTAACTTATTTCAATATGGAAGTACCAAAAACAAGCATGCTGTTGCAGTTGTACTTTTTCCCTTTTTAGATTGAAAAAAAAAAAATTATACCAACTGGTTTTTATTTTTTTATTATTATTTTAAAAAAGAATGTATATTAAAGTATATTTAAAATATTATTTTCAGTGTTATGAACTTTTTTTAACATTAACTTATGTAATAAGGAAGTACCAAAAACAAGCATTGTGTTGCAGTTCATTTTTAAGAACTTCTTTATTGAATTTCTTTTCGTTGACTGCTTTGCTTTTTTTAACGTAAACTTTAATTTCTAGACAAAAGACAAGCATTCTGTGGCAGTTCTTTTTTAAGAACTTCTTGACTCTTGTTTTAAACAAAAAGTAAACAAACGATCATTTCTAGACCTTAAAACAAACAATAAACAATCAATGTTTCACACTTTCCTGACTCCAAAAACTAAGGATGACTTGAAATTCTCACAGCACCTTTTTGGACCTTATCGCTAATTAAAAGTAACTCCTAACTTTGCCTCTCTGTTTTCTGTTTTCTAATTATCGTAAGGTTTTCCATTTCTTAGAGACCGACCTGTGAGCTCCTCCTGGACTCCGAGACCTTCTGCCTCCCCATACGTATTTATGAGATCTCGCTGTACCCGACCTTGTTCTAACATTTGCTAAGCGATGCAATACAAACTGTTCCTGGAAGAGCCGCGTGCCATTTTGAATACGGCTCATTAGCATAGGCGCTAAGCTGAGCAGGTGCAGTGAGAGAGAGCACCCGATGGTGACGGCGATTTGCCTAAAGATGACACAGGTGGACGTGCTAATGAAGCCACGCTATGCAAATCTCCTGGGCATTTTGGCACATATGACCTGAGCTGGAGAATGAATGCCCTAGATCAGGAATGTGTTAAAGGTCCAAATAAATACAACTCCAGTAACTATGAGATTCCTGGAAGCAAAATATGGTCTGGCTCTGACCATCACCTGAAAGGTTCCAAGACCCTGGAAACAGCATGGTAAGGAAATACACTAGGAGGTTCCTGGAACCTAGATATATTCTTGCTTTGACCATCAACTGACAGGTTCCTAGACCCTTGATACATTCTGGTAATGAAATGCACTGGCAGGTTCCTGGAAGCTAAATATGTTCTGGTTTTGACCATCAACTGAAAGGATCCATGACCCTGGAAATGTTCTGATAATGATATCCAATGCGAGGTTCTAGCAACCTAAATATGGTTTTGACCATTAACTAACAGGTTCCTGGAACCTAATTATGTTCTGGCTTTGACCATTAACTGAAAGGATCCAGGATCCTGGAGATCTCCTGATACTGACCATCTAGTGAGATATTCTTCAATCCTGGATATGATGTGGTAATGACCATCAACTGAGAGGTTCCTGGACCCTGGATATGTCCTGATAATGACCATCCACTGAGAGGTTCCTAGACCCTTGATATGTAATGGTAATGACTACACACTGACAGGTTCCTAGTTCCTGGACATGTCCTGATAATGACAGTTCACTTAGAGGTTCCTGGTCCCTGAATATGTCCTTGTAATGACCACCCACTGAGAGGTTCCAAGATCCTGGATATGATCTGATAATGGCCACCCACAGAGAGGTTTTTGGACCCTAGACATGTCCTGACAATGATCATCCACTGAGATGCTCCTGGACCCTGGACATGTCCTGATAATGACCTTCCACTGAGAGGTTCCTGGACCCTGAATATGTCCTGGTAATGACCATCCACTGAGAGGTTCCTGGACCCTGAATATGTCCTGGTAATGACCATCCACTGAGAGGTTCCTGGACCCTGAATATGTCTTGGTAATGACCATCCATTGAGTGGTTCCTGGACCCTGAATATGTCCTGATAATGACCATCCACTGAGAGGTTCCTGGTCCCTGAATATGTCAGGCATATGCACAGTTGGCTACTGGATCCTCCTTACATTTGAAGTTCTTTTTTTCTGAGCCTCCACTGAGAGGTTCCTGGAACCTGCATAAGATCTGATAACCTTGTACTAATAAATATCTGGAAGCAGCTTGGATTCTGGTTCTGACCTTTCACTTGAAGGTTCCTGGTCCATTCCTAGCTTCTGGGTCTTGTTATGCACCGTGAAGTTCCTGGACTTTCTTAAGAAAAAACATGCGAAGGTTCTTAAGACAAACAATAAGAGTTCATAAGAATGTACTTAAAAAAAAAAAAAACCTTCAGTTCTCAAATGTTTTCTTAAGAAAATCATAATTATTTTCTTAACGTTTTCTTAAGAAACTCATCATTGTTTTCTACTGTAGACTACATTGCATTTTACAGCTTACTGTGCAAGACACGTTTTGAATTTGTACTCACCATTATTTCCATCATTAGTTTAATCTTCCATGAGGACGGCAAAATGGAGGAAATTCAAACCAAGCGTTCACAAAACTAAGAGGTGATGGTAGAAGAAATAGCCATAAACCTTCCTTACACTTTTGTATTTCAAGGATGACCTTCACTCAAGTCTTTTAAGCATTTAAATTGAAATGTAAGACTTATTTCCAGTACCTAAATTGTTTAAAGCTTTAAATTTCGATGCTTACCTTCAACTCTTACAGCCTAAGACAAGTGTGTGGCTATCATAAGGTTAAGATTTAACATTTAAGAACATAATGTGTTCAAGAATACCACTCATTCTTAGAACTGTTCTTAAGAAGAGAGTTAAGAAAAAAATAAGATAATTCTTAAAAAGTTATTTGAAGAATAACAAACTGTCTTAACTTTTTTTCCCCTAAGAATGAAGTTAAGAAAAAACACACATTTAAGAAGATTTTCTTTCTTAAGAAACTTTCCTGAATCCGGCCCCTGGTTCCTGGACCTTCCTGGACCTTCCTGGATCCCTTTGCTAGACCATAGAGGTGCAGGTCTGCGGCACTGACAGCAGGAGGAGCTCAGGTGCAGCGATGCGCGCGCACGCACGCGCGCACACACACGTACGCGCACAGCCTCTTGTCAAAGCTATACAGTAGATCAGAACGGCTGTGGAAACGGACGGGGCGGCGCGAGCTCTCCGTTTTCAGGAGTCTTCGGGTGACACGCGCGCACGAGTCGGTGATGAACGGCACAGTGTCGGATCCTCGCGCTCCTCTGCCGCCTATGTCGTCTTTATTCGGCGATTTCAGCGGACCGTGGACAGAAAAGTGACGGTTGGGATTTACCTGCGCGTGCGGTGAGTATGCGGCGCATGCCGTTGCTTGTCACCTGTGCGGTCAGAGGAAGGTCGCGTGATGAAACCAGTATTAGTTTTAGCATCGCCATCAGCGCCGGTTTTATTCCCGAGGATCAGTTTTACACTTTTAGCTCCGGCTCGTGCGTGAAGTTTGGCTGCACGCGCGTTCACGCGCGTTCGTCTGCGGGCATTTGAGGAACGCGCACGGGACGCCGAATTGATATGGAGCTCTGGGGTCGCGATGGTTTCACGAGCTCGTGTTGTTAATAAACTTGATTTCGTTAAAGAGCACGGGCACGCGCGCGGCTTGTTGCCACTTTGCCGAGCGCGCGCGCGATATTAACGCCTCAGCTATACACACTTTGCATAAACAACACGCGCACGCACACACGCACTGTTCTGGCGACATGGCACGCAACACTCTCGGAAGGAGTGTCAACACGCGACACACTTTTTGGCGATACACACTTTGTGGTTTTGACAGCAACACACTACCTTTGATACACACGTTCTAACACCACACACTTTGGTACTGAAAAAGACACACACTACTGTACTGTACAATGTGACACACCCTGTAGATGTAATACACACTCATTCTCCAACACACACTTTGTTTCCACGCACTATATGTACCATACAATACAACACACACACACACACCATATATGTGGCGGAACACACACGTGTGTGTGTGTGTGTGTGTGTGTGTGTGTGTGTGTGAGGTGACACACTGTAAAAGTGACATTATGTCATGGAACAAACACACCATACACATAATTCATACACATTAGCAATACACACTCAAACTGACACTTTGTTTACTAACGCACACACACATTGTATGTACTGTACAAATAATACACGCTCATTCTCCAATACACACACTCAATCTGACACACAAACACAGTATTGGTAAAGCAACACACACTGTACATGGTATTCACACTCTCAAACTGACACACACACTTCTCAAACACACACACCTTCTATCTAACAGAACACACGATGTGTGTGTGTGTGTGTGTGTGCTGTGACGCATTATATGTAATGGAAAACACACACACAGTCTATGTATTGCACAACATAACACACCATATATATAATGGAACACACACATTTATACATGTGACACACACTACACAAACACACACTGTTAGAGATGTCATAGACACACACAAGTTACAAGTAATGGAACACACACGCTGTATATGTAGTGGAACACGCAAAGTATGTGAGATGTCACACACACATTGCACTAATGTGTGGAGCGCACATAGAGTGTGTGTGTCACATCACAGAAACAGTGTGTGTGTTGTACGATATATGTGACAGAACACACTCACTCTATATGTGATGTGACACACCATATGTTACTATGTATGTACTGTACAATATAACACACACTTTATATGTATTGGAACAAACACACCATGTAATATACAATAAAACACACACTATGTAATGGAGCACACGCACACACTACTGCACAATATAACACACTTTATGTAATGGAACAAACACACATTGTGTACTGTACAATATAACACAGACACTGTAATGGAGCACATGCACACACTACTGTGCAATATAACACACACTACTGTGCAATATAACACACACACACACACTTTATATGTAATGGAACACACAACATACATCTAATTGAACACACACGTAATTGAAACACATCTAATTGTACAAGTGACACATGTTATATATATATTGGAACACAAACGCACACAAAACAGCAACACGATATAAGGAATGCAGTGTGTACAAATGACATCACAATATAATGGATGACATCACGGTTTTGTCGCAGCTTTGACGTTTGAGCCACTTTCAGAGCTTTGGCCAGATTCCACGTTTTGATGATAAGCGCTGGTGACTGTTGGTGCGGAGTTTGGTATGTTCTTCCAAGTGACCGTCGGTTTAAGGTCTTCTCCTTCGCCCTTATCTCGGCAGGCTAATCCTCCTCCAGCCTCTCGGGCTGAAACGCAGCCAACCTTAATCACCTCACGGTTTCAAGGGTTTCAGATTCCACGCATTTTTAACTTTGTTTGGTCAAACAATGGGTGACGCGCAGGACCCGCCCCGAGAAACCCTCCGACTGTTCCTGCTGCTTTTGTTTGGTCGTGTGAAGGTTGTTGTTTTTCATACATTCATCTTAAAAATTTTCGAACTTCCCGTTTCAAGAGCCAAAAAGAGATTAAGAAAAGTACAAGCTCTTCAGAAACGGCTGAAGGAACTCGTGCCGGCATACCTGGGCGCCGAACAGGGCGAGGTCATGGATTAAGGGCGGAGCTGGAGTAGGTGTTAGGGTTCAACACTGGCACCAGGCACTGTTCAGGTTTGTTCTAAGTGGCATGTAAAGCTCTCATTAGGTGTGGGGATGGGGTCAGGGATTCAGGGTGGGGTTCGGGTTGGGATTGTGGGCTTGAAAACTCTGAAAGGAGCAGGGTTAGGTGCATGCTAAAGGGCGACATTATTATAGGGGCAGGGTAAGTGGTTATGTTAGTGTTGAGGGCAGCATGAGAGACAACTTTAGGATTAGTGGATGGGAAAGGGGTAAGGTTAAGATTAGGGTCACAGTTAGGTATAGGGACAGGGTAAGTGGTGATGTTAGGGTTGGGGTGGCATCAGGGACAACATTAGGGTTTGGGACAGGGTAAGTGATGTTAGGGTTGGGGTGGTGTAAGGGGAAACATTAGGGTAAAGGGCAGGGAATGGGGTGATAGGGGTAATGTTAGGGTGGGGATAATGATGGGGTAAGGGGCAGGGTAAGGGCTAATGTTAGAGAAAGGGGTGATGTTAGGGACAGGATAAGAGTTGAGGGTGGGGTATTTATCCATGCTAGGGACTAGGTAAGGGGTGTTGTTAGGATAAGGGGTAAGGGGTAATGGGGTAATGGGGTAAGGGGTGATGTTAGGGTTATGAGCGCGGTAACATTAGGGTTGGGGTGATGTTATGGGTAGGTTAAGGGGAGATATTAATGTAAGGGATAACATTGGGGTAAGAAGTGATAAGGTAAGGGGTGATGTTAAGGTGTAATGTTAGTGTGGGGGGTAATTATATGGCAAGGGGCAGGTGAAGGGTGATATTAGGGTTAGCGATAATGTTAGGATAAGGGGTGATATTAGGGTATGGCATTTATTTTGGGGTTGGGACAGGATAAGGGGTTGGCGTTATTGATGGGGAAGAGGTAAGGGTCATTGTTAGGAGCGGGGTAAGTGGTGACGTTTAGGGCTAGGGACATGTTAAGGGGGTGACATTATTAATGGGACAGAGATAAGGGGCAACATTAGGGTTAGGGGCAGGGTAAGGGATGATGTTAGGGTTCGGGACGGAGTAAGAGGTCCCTAACCATAGAGGGGAGGAGCTATAGTGTGGAATCGATGACGGGCGTGGCTATATTTAGATTTGTGAGCGGAGTTTGAGCTTGTAGCTTCAGTGAGTCCCACGGAACGGTTCAGACGTTAAACTCCAGACGGAAGCGTCTCTAATGCTGACTCACAGTTTAAGCAACATCTGGAGCCTCCAGATGTTCTCACATCATGCCGTGTTTAATCTGAAGCGCCGCAGCTCAGAGTTTAACCTCGATCAAATAATGCAGAAGATCAGATCAGATCAGATCAGAGTGGGCATGTGCCAAGTCCCCGGCTTTGCTTTTACCAGATCCTCTTTAATTAGTATTTTGTACAAAAATATTTTAACTTTATTTTAACTGTACATGTGTGTGTGTGTGTGTGTGTCTGTCTGTCTGTGTATATATTTATGTATGTCTGTGTGTTTATATACATATACATACAGTTATGGCCGAAAGTGTTGGTACCTCTGAAATTTTGTCCAGAAAATGAAGTATTCCTCCCAGAAAATTATTGCAACTACACATTTTTTTTTATACACATGTTCATTTCCTTTGTGTGTATTGGAACAGCACAAAAAAGCAGAGAAAAACTTAACAGGTGTGGGCAATATAACAGTCACACCTGAAACCAGATAAAAAAGGGAGAGGTTGACTCAATCTTTGCATTGCGTGTCAGTGTGTGCCACAAATGAGACAAAAATATTATACTTGGTCATTTATTTATTGAGGAAAATGATCCAATATTACATATTAGTGAGTGGCAAAAGTATATGAAACCTTTGCTTTCAGTATCTGGTTTTGACCCACCTGGTGCAGCAATACTGCAGCTAAACGTTTTCCTGTAGCTGTTGATCATTCCTCACACACCGGCTTGGAGGAATGTGTAGCCCATTCCTTCTTACAGAGCGCTTCAACTCCCTGGATTTTGGGGGGTTTCCTCACATGAGCTGCTCACTCAAGGTCCTTCCACAACATTTCCATTGGGATTAAGGTCAGGAACGTTGACTTGGCCATTCCAAAATTTAACTTTATTCCTTCTGTAAACCATTCTTTGGTAGAACGGCTTGGTGTGCTTAGGGTCGTGTCTTGCTGCAAGACCCACCTTCTCTTTGAGACTTCAGTTCATGGACAGATTATCCTGACATTTTTCTTTAGAATTCTCTGATATCATTCAGAAGTCATTGTTCCATCAATGATGGCAAGCCGTCCTGCCCGATGCAGCAAAACAGGCAAACCATGATCCTACCACCACCATGTTTCACAGATGGGATATGGTTCTTATGCTGGAATGAAGTGTTTTCCTTTCTCCAAACATAAAGCTTTTCTTTCAAACCAAGAAATCTCTGTTTTGGTCTCATCTGTCCACAAAACATTCTTCCAATAGCCTTCTGGCTCATCCACATGATCTTTAGCAAACTGCAGACAAGCAGCAATGTTCTTTTTGGAGAGCAGTGGCTTTCTCCTTGCAACCCTGCCATGTACACCATTGTTTTTCAGTGTTCTGCTGATGGTGGACTCATGAACATTAACATTAGCCAATGTGAGAGAGGCCTTCAGTTGCTTAGAAGTTACCCTGTGGTCCTTTGTGATCTCGCCAACTATTACACACCTTGCTCTTGGAGTGATCTTTGTTGGTCGACCACTCCTGGGGAGGGTAACAATGGTCTTGAATTTCCTCCATTTGTACACAATCTTTCTGACTGTGGTTTGGTGGAGTCCAAACTCTTTAGAAATGGTTTCGTAACCTTTTCCAGCCTGATGAGCATCAACAATTTTTTTTCTGAAGTCCTCAGAAATCTCCTTTGTTCGTGCCATGATACACTTCCACAAACATGTGTTGTGAAGAGCAGACTTTGATAGATCCCTGTTCTTTAAATAAAACAGGGTGCCCACTCACACCTGATTGTCATCCCATTGATTGAAAACACCTGACTCTAATTTCATCTTCAAATTAACTGCTAATCCTAGAGGGTCACATACCTTTGTCACTCCCTAACAAGTAATATTGATAATTCCCCTCAATAAATCAATACCAGTAAGAATATTTTTGTCCTCATTTTCGGGTCTTTCATGATATATCCACTCCAGGACCTTTTCTTTTTTACGGAGCCACTCCTTTCGTTGCCCGAGCGTGTGTTTTGGGATCATTGTCATGCTGGAAAGACCCAGCCACGTTCCATCTTCAATGCTCTCTCACTGATGGAAGTAGTTTTGGCTTCAAATCTCACGATACATGGGCCCCGTTCATGTCTTCCCTTAACACGGATCATCGTCCTGTTTCCCCCTCTGCAGAAAAACAGCCCAAAGCATGATTTTCTCCACTTCCCATACTTCCACAGTACGGTAATGGTGTTTCTTGGGATGGCGCCTACGCATTCTTCTTCCTCCAAACACGACGAGTTGATATTTACAAAAAGTTTATTTTGGTTTCATCTGACCACATGATATTCTCCCAAACCTCTTCTGGATCTCCATAATGCTCTCTTGCCAACTTCAGACGGGCCTGAGTTCCCCTCTCAGTGTAAGGTGTTACTGGATGGTAGCCTTGTTACTGTGGTCCAACTCTCTGCAGGTCCATGCGCACATCCTCCGTGTAGTTTCTTGGATTTTTTGCTCACGGTTCTCAATTGATCATTTTTGACTCCAAGGGAATTGAATCTTGCGTGGAGCTCCAGATCGAGGGAAGATTATCAGTGGTCTTGTATGTCTTACTTTTCTTACATTGCTCCCACATTGATTTTTCACACCAACCTGCCTATTGTCGTTCACTCTTCCCAGCCTGTGCCAGGTCTATGATTTTCTTCCTGGTGTCCTTCAACAGCTCTTTTTTCCTTGGCCCTAGTTGAGTTTGGAGGCCCTGAACTGTTTTTTGGGGCTGTGGACAGGTGTCGTTTATACAGATAACGAGGTCAAACAGGTGCCATTAATACAGGTGGAGGACAGAAGAGCTTCTTAAAGAAGTTGTTACAGGTCTGTGAGAGCCAGAAATCTTGCTTGTTTGTGGGTGACCAAATACTTATTTTCCACCATGATTTACAATTAAATTCTTTAAAAATCCTACGATGTGACTTCCTGGATTTTTTTTTTCTCATTTTGTCTCTCATAGTTGAAGTGTACCTATGATGAAAATTACAGACCTCTCTCATCTTTCTAAGCAGGAGAACTTGCACAATCAGTGGCTGACTAAATACTTTTTTGCCCCACTGTATTTTGCCCAGCCAAAAAAAGGTCACAATCTAAATTTAACTAAGCAAATGGTTAAATTGTTTAAAAAAAGAGCCTCCCATTGGATAATTACAGCATTGGTGATTGTCTCAGCTGGCAACAAGTTCTTTAACCCTAACTGATGCAGTGAGCAGCTTCTCATTTGTTAAACAACCATGTTGAAAGACACATCCTGTAGTCGTGGAAAAGATGTTCATCTGTTTCTGATTGGTCAGATTGTGAAAGAGTGATTCAGGGAGCATGAGCCATCATTTTCACACATGGATTTTCCACCACCAAGTCCAGAGCTGAATCTAATTGAGAATCTTTGGGATGTGCAGGAGAACACTTTGCTTAGTGGTCCAGATCTCCCATTATCAATACAAGATCTTGGGGAAACGTGAATGCACCTCTGGACCGAACTGCGTCTGCAATGTCACAACGTTTATTTCAGTCTGGACTCTGTGGTGGACAATCCATGTGTGAAAATGATGGCTCATGCTCCCTGAACCACTCTTTCACAATTTGACCATTCTGAATCAGATGAACATCTTTTCCACGACCACAGGATGTGTCTTTCAACATGGTTGTTTAACAAATGAGAATTGACTGTGTGTGTGCGTGTTTGTATGTAATTGTATGTATGTCTGTGTGTGTATGTGCATTTATGTTTTGCATTTGTGTGTGAGTGAATAATCCATATAAGCTCAGTTGTGATATTAATATTTCATGTGCAGTTCCCCAAGGCTCTATTTTAGGACCACTTCTTTTATCGTTAAATTTGTAACTACACGAAAATTAAATCCATAAAATCTGACATCAAACTTCAAAACTAAGTGTACAAAGTTTGGTGTTGAACAACTAAGTGAATTTGTGCTCGGTTTTCCCTCATATCTGTTCCCAGAGTCCTGTTTAAAGTTCCCAATTTCATTTTTCTATGCATTTTATCAGTGGAGATCAATAAACGTCCTCTTATCTTATCTAAAGCAGCTTATTTAAGCCTCAGGCTAACTGTTATTATTCACATTTCCTCTCATTTAGCTTCGTGGTTATTTAGCCTTAGGGAAGGTTGACCACTTCCATTTATGGTCAGCTGTAAAGGCAGTGAAAGACATCCCATAATTGTTCGACCTTGAAAGAGAATCAAACTTTTATCACTGGAATAATATTATTAGTAATATATATGTTAAATATGCAGTCATTAACATCGAGCATTTCTGAATCTGTAAATGGCTAACATTTTATCAAATTAAAAAAATTACACAGAATATACCATATTTATAATCCAATTATAATAAGTTTAATATAACCAAAATAAGCACAAAATTATATTAAAAAAAAAACATACATATAAAGTTCAACACAAAACAGAAATTCAAAGTAGATTTACTTCTTCAAAACAATTAGCTATAGGATTACCAAACTTACACAAATAACAATTACTAAACAATTAATATAAAGTACAATAAACAAAGTTATTAAAAATGGCAAAAAGCTCACATAAATGTTATATAAACTAAACAAAATTTACATCTTCAAAAGTGTTACCACAAAACTACTGGACTAACATTATATTAAAATAAAAGCAATAAAATACGCAGTGATTCCCAATTACAAAAAAGCTAAAGTAAGAAATTAAATTCTTCAGTGTTACAATAGTATTAAAAATTATATTCAAATTATATTCAAATACAAAATAAATGACACAATTTTTTAAAAGGGCAAAAAGCTTATATACATTTTATATGAAACATAAAGAAACTAAAAGTACTTCAAAAATTACTAAAACTTATGTTATAAATATATGTACATATATTTACATCTTCAAATATTGTAACTGCAAAACTACTAAGATTACATGAAATAACAAAAAATCAACAAACACAAAACATTTATATAAAATTCAATACCAAAAAGAAAAAAAAACTGAATTTACTCCTTCAGAAAGTGTTACCACAAAACTGCTAAAGATTATATTCAGTTACAAACTATAAATTGCACAAAATTATTTAAAATGGGGAAAAAAATCTTTTAAAATGTTACGGTATACAAAAATTAGAAAACAAAGTACATCATTACTAAAGTGAAAGTATTAAAATGAAGTTTTTATTAATTATATACAAAACACAGAGAAACTAAACTACAAAACTACTAATAGTAGTATTAAAATAAGTTATTTAATTCCTGTGTGTGTGTGTGTGTGTGTGTGTGTGTGTGTGTGTGTGTGTGTGTGTGTGTGTGTGGTTTTATTTATTCCTATATAATGCATAATATACATTTGCACAGTTTTGCACAGAATGGCTAAATTAAAAACATAAAATTTGATACCTAACAGATTCTCAGAAACTGATCATTCATAGTTCAGTGTGCATTTATTTTAATAAACCTCAGACCACAGTTAGTTTATGCATTAAAACTTTCTTTATATTAATTAGTGATTCCTATCAATCTTTTTTTCTGTTGATATTTAATGAGGAGTTCCATAAGGCTCTGCTCTAGGACACTCATTTTCTCATTCTATATGCTTATTGGTATTATTATTATTTTTTTTATTTGGGGTATTTGTGTGTGGCTGTGCGCTATAGCCGAGCCCTAGCCTAGCTTCCCGTCACTCTGCATGCCTGAGGACAGACTTGGTGAAGGCTGATTAGCATTTTAAGTGACTCATCTCAGCTTTGCTAGCGCTTGGCGTGTTAACAGCGTGCTATTACTAACCTCATACATAATGAATGCTAACCCCTGCTCGAGGGATGCCGCCTTTTATCCCGAGCCGCCCGAGCACGGGACACGACCAGAGCATGAATCCGAGCTCTAAACACGGGTGCCGGATGCTAAGCGCCTGAATAATTCAGAAGTAGTGCCGATTAAGGGCCGATTGAGCTGTAAATATTAGGACAGGCCAGCGCCGGCGATCCGTCTGCATTATTAACCGGAACGGCTCGCTCTCTCCCCGGGTGCACACCTCGAAACGTCTTCCTGTACCGAATTCAAAACAGACACGCTAATCGAATGGAAATTAGCTCGACCCGCTAGCGACCTCATTACCATGTTACTGCATTACAACAAACATTGTAAATGACTTTATTTGTTAGCACAGGTTGGAATGATTTTAACCGTTCAGTAATGTTGTTTTCCAGTCCTAAAATGAGGAACCACAATAAGAAATATATTAGATCATCTCTAAAAATATATTATTGTTATTGTTATTGTTATTATTATTATTACTTTTGGCTTTATCCTAACTAAAATGTTTAACAATAATAATAATAATAATCATTCAAATGGATACACAAAATGATGATGATTATTGCTAAATATTTTATTTAGGTTTTTCTACTAGTATTATAACTATAAAATGTTAAACAATAATACAAAGAATTATTATTATTATTATTATTATTATTAACTTGTATATACACTATTATATAATGTTTTTTTTCTGTTAGTATTCTAACTTTCAAATGTTTAATAATAATGGTTAAAAAATAATTTGATGGTTATTATTGTTATTATTATTGTTAATAAAATTAATAAAACATATTCCATTTATTTTGTTTTCTGGTGGTGTTCTATCTATAAAATGTTTAACAAAAATAATGGTTACAGAATAATAGTCATGATGCTTATTATTATTATTATTATTATTATTATTATTATTATTATTATTATTATTATTATTAAATATCTTAGATTACTATTTTTTCATAATTCTATATAATTAATATTTTATAATGTTTCCATAAGAAATGATCCATGCAAATGCCTAAGTTTTAGAATTATTGTTAATTATTTATTTTATTTTATTTATTTATTTATTTTTTATAATGAAGAAGTAAATTATATTTTAAAGTAAGTAATTTATTCAAAATCATTTCAAAGGCTGTTTTTTAATTCCAAAATACACACTTTTGTGTACTTTTATGTACTTTTTAAAATTGGAATTAAATAACAATAATTAATAATGTTAAAATTCAGAGTGCATATGTCATCTCAATCTCTGGTGGATTTTTTATTTTTATTTTAATTTTTTTCCAAACACACCATCCGAATTAGAACCGATTTAAAATATACCTTATGAAAACAATAATAATAATAAAGGTTTTTACTGTTTTATTATATAAGCAAATAAATAATTATTTTCAATTTTTTTAATTAAATACATTTTTAAATAATTGTTTTTTTATGGGTTTTTCGCCAGTAATAAAATGCGTATGAGGACAAAATGACATTTATTTTTTGGCTGTTTGAATGTAAAGAAATAACAAACAAAACGATACACTTGGAGAAACAGGAGGCCTATAAGTTAAATAAGAAATAATAAAACAATAATAGAATAAATTATAATTATATTAGAATAATTAGAATAAACAATTAAGAATATTAAGAATGAATAATGAAATGTGTGTGGAAAAGGGTTTTTTTGTGGAAACTATAATTGAGTTTAAGTTTTTATTTTATTAGTTTGTGTACTGATTATTGTAATTATTTATAAACATTTTAGTTTGTTGTTCTAGTGGTTTTGTAGCCAACATTTAAAGGAGAAAGAAAAGCATAATAAATGTCACATTTAATCCTCTTTAAGGTTTTAAATTCAAGATAATTAAAAAAATGTTGGTGGGTGACGTGGGTTGGAAGATTTGATTATATTTGTAATGTATGATTTTTTTTTTTTAATTAACTTTTTTAAATCATTTTTTACAATGACATTTCTGTTATATAGGGTTTTACTTTGACCTGTGTTTAGTTCCATTAATGATGAATAGAATTTTTTACAGTTAATGAATTGAAATGACTATGCCATGAAGGCCGGGGGTCTATGGGGGTGGTGATGGGGGCGTGTACCATGAGGACCTCATGTTGGTTTGATATAATTTGGGGGGTCGTTATGGCGTCCCTGGGTGATGTAAGCCAACGACGGTTGATGGCCTCGGTCTCATCAGCCGCTGTTATGGTACGAGAGGGGAAATCAATTGGGCCCCACTTCCTCCCCCCAAATTACATTCTACCTGATGAAAAAAGATGGCGAGCCCTCCCCCCCACCCCCCGGCAGGAACGCTGCCAGCAAGTTCGGAGCGAGCTGGCAGGAGCGGCGGAAGAATAATTACGAATAATCTAATAATGGCACCGACAAATCGGATCACGCTCGCGACGAGGAGCTTTAACACTGAATCCGATCCAAATCAACCGGCAGATTGGACATGACCCCGACCAAATGAGAGCCGGATATAAAAATCCCAACAACACCTTCAGTATTCTCCATTTAAAGAGCTGAATTAGAACTGAGTTAAAACATAACTTAAACTAATAAATGTTTTTATTCTTTTGTATTATTTAAAAAATATATTTTTTAATTCAATTGAATTTGTTTTTAATAATGTTTTTCACTAAAAGTAATAAAATGCTTTTTATTTATTTGTTAATTCATTATTATTATTATTATTATTATTATTATTTATTTATTTATTTATTTATTTATTTATGTTTTTTGTTTTTTTTTTCAGAACTG
Source organism: Ancistrus triradiatus (assembly GCA_025084515.1). Classification (NCBI taxonomy): domain Eukaryota; kingdom Metazoa; phylum Chordata; class Actinopteri; order Siluriformes; family Loricariidae; genus Ancistrus; species Ancistrus triradiatus. The sequence goes on along the minus strand of JAJAGP010002689.1, from coordinate 86,060 downwards.
ACTAAAAATGTTTTGGATCGGATTCAAAACTAATTTCAGTTTTTCACTAAAATTAATGAAATGCTTTTTTAAATTTTTTTTCAAACACACCAGTCAGATTAAAACTGATTTTAAAATGTTTTGGATCAGATTCAGATCAGATTTTTTATTGTTTTTTTTTTTTTACATTTTTTACATTTTGGATCGGACTCAATACAAATGTGTTTTATTTTATTTATTTATTTATTTATTTATTTATTTTTTAATCAAATTTGTAAGTAATAATATTTAACTAAAAAAGATGTCATTATCAATGTCATTAATATAGTGATGACATTTTTTTTATTTGTTTAAATATAAATAAATAACAAACCAAAAATACATTTAGGGAACAGTAGGCCTATAATTTCATTTTCTTTTGTTTAAGTTAATAGCAGAAGTATATAATAATAATAAGAATAAAATAAATGTGTGTGGAAATGGAATTTATCTTTACATTTTTTTCAGCAATAATAATAATAATAATAATAATAATAGTAATAATAATAATTTGTGTTTCTGTGTAGTTTGGCACACCAGTGTAATAATAAAAATAAGTAAATGAAATAAAGAAGCAAAAAAGAAAAACCCCTAGATATTGCAATGGAAAAGGTAATCTTTTGGGCCAAAACGACTGCTATGCATTCTGGGTGTTGTACTTTTTTTGCGTAGTTATTTCACATAGTTTTTCCCTGTAAGTTTTTTTGTAATTTACAAAGTTTGTAAAGATGTCATAAAAAAAAGAGAGACTTCTTGTCAGTGATGATTGACAAAGGTGTCATTACGTCCTTTATTGCGATATAAACAATGCGTAACCTTATATCTGTGTTGTAGGATGTTTTACTTAGTACTTTTTTGTAATTTACGAAGTTCTTAAAGGCTTTGTAAAGAAACATACAACTTATTGTCAATGAAGATTGACAGATGTCTTTACGTCATTATGTCATATGTTTTTGTACTTTACGAAGTTTTGTAAATAAAAAAAACTCTTTATGTCATGTTTTTAAGCAATAGAACACTAGAGAGCTTGTTGTCCTGAATAATGTCGATTTGAAGGTGAGTGCCATAGATAACCGCAGCCTTGGTGTTGATGATAGCACAATCCCTTCTGTTGCTTAAATAATGACATAAGAACGCCGTTTTCGAATTTCATTGACAAAGATTCGTAAATTTCTTCAGGAAGTCTTTACAAACATGACAGTTGAAACATTTTTGTGTAACTAGAACAACCTGAACTGTTTTTGAAACCTGTTGTAAAGTGTTTTCGGGGTTAGTGAAGTCTTACCATCTCCCTTTTATCTGTTTCTGTAGATACCCCAGAGAGGCCATGCTGTACAGGATCTTCTTCCTTTGCACTTTTTTAGCCTGCGCTCATCCGCAGGATGCTGAGGACCTCTACGGAGGGGCCTGCAAAGGCCTGTGTTCCTGCGAGGAGAAGGACGGCCTTTTGCACATCAACTGCGAAGCCCGAGGAATAAGCAAGATCTCACAGGTGGAAGTGCCCCGGGACCGCCCTTTCCACCTGAACCTCTTCAAAAACAACCTGGTGGAATTGCTACCGGAGGACATGGAGGCGTTCGGGAACGCCGTCACTTTGCACCTGGGCAGGAACAGCATCCAGGAGCTGATGCCCGGGGTTTTTGGCGCATTGGGTTCGTTGAAGAAATTGCATGTCAACAGCAACTTCCTGGTTACGTTAAAGGAGGACACTTTTCATGGCCTGGTCAACTTGGAGTACCTCCAGGCAGACACCAACTTTATACGCACTGTCGAGCCGGGGGCCTTCAGCAAACTTGTGCGGCTCAAGGTCCTAATACTGAACGACAACTCCATCGAGTTCCTTCCCAGTAACATCTTCCGATTTGTGCCCCTGACCCATTTGGACCTGCGCGGAAACCAGCTGCAGACCCTCCCCTACGTGGGGTTCCTGGAGCACATCGGGCGCATTATCGAGCTCCTCCTGGAGGACAACGACTGGGTGTGCGATTGCCAGAACCTTCACTTGAAGATCTGGATTGAGAACATGAGGGCGCAGTCGTCCATCGGCGAGGTGGTTTGCAGCAGCCCCGAGCACCTCAAGGGGGTCCCGCTGGCCAAGGTGAAACGGGACGTGCTGTGCCCATCCCATGCCGATATCAACCTCGAGGAGCCTTCCAAGTCCCTGGACATGGTGGTCACACCATCCTCGAAGATAGCACAGATACCCGAGGCAAAGAGCCAGACGCCTCCTAGCGTCCCGAAGACGTCCTGCGTTTCGCAGTGTTCCTGCCACAGCAGTCCCAGTACTGGGTTCCTGATCCATTGTGAGGACCAGGGCATCCAGAAGATCACCGATTTGGGAATTCTCCAGCAAAGTCCCACCAAACTCGTTCTGACCGGGAACTTGATACAAAAGCTCTTGAAGTACGACTTTGTGACCTATGACAGCCTGGAGCTGTTAAACCTGGCAAACAACCGGATAGACTTTGTCGACAGCGAAACGTTCCTGAGCTTGAGCAACCTGAAAAGGCTTTACCTGAACGGAAACCGGATTGAGAAGATCTCCGCTACAACCTTCGTTGGCCTCCACAACCTGGAGTGCTTGTACCTGGAGTACAATGCCATCAAGGAAATTGAGTCGGGGTCATTCAACCCTCTGACAAACCTCAAGCTTCTGTTTCTCAACAACAACCTTCTTACTACCCTCCCGGCCCAGATATTCAGGAATGTCCCCCTGACCAAGCTCAGCTTGAGGAGGAATCTGTTCATGCACCTTTCTGTCAGCAACGTGCTGGACCAGCTGGACTTCCTAGAGCAGATTCACTTGGAGGACAATCCTTGGGACTGCACCTGCGACCTGGTCAGCCTCAAGCAGTGGGTGGAGAAGCTGAGGAAGGACACGGTGGTGGGAACCGTCTTATGCCACAGTCCCGGAAAGCTGGCTGGCGCTGAGGTCCGGATCCTGAAGCATGACCTGCTTTGTCCTGGTCTAGTCACCCATAACTCCTTACCTTCAGATGACCTGGGGGTCCTGACAACGGTGGCACCTGACGGGACTATTGCCAGCTTATTCCGTTCCTTGACGGATGCAGTCCCTCTGTCTGTCCTCATCCTCTGCCTGCTTATCCTTTTACTGACCGTGATCTTCTGCTCAGCCGGGGTCATTGTGTTTGTGCTGCACCGCCGTCGTAGGAATTCGAAAAAGAAGCAAGTGGAGGAGCAAGCCCGTGAAAGCAGCCCCATTCACCTCCAGTACAGCATGTATGGGCAGAAAACGACCCACCGCCTGGCCGAGAGGCACGATGCCGACATGTACGACGAGCCACCCCGAAGCCCCGTTGTTCAGATCTGCCGGAACCCCAGCTACTGTTCCCAGCACACAGAGGATCTCGATACCGAGAAAACGAACCGCCTCCGCCAGGGCGTCACGGACAAGGAGAACAGCTCCCCGCTCATGGGCCCACTCAAGTACAAGGCTGTGTCCCATGACTACCCCACAGACTTTGTCAGCCTGGGAGACAAAGGTTCTTTGTACAAGAACATCCTGGAGCGGGAGCGGGAGCTGCAGCAGCTCAGCATCACGGAATACCTTCGCAAAAGCATCCCACAGCTCCAGGATGTCCAGGTTCCAAGCCATCACCAGGAGCTGAAACTGATGGAAACACTGGTGTACACCAGGCCCAGGAAGGTCATGGTGGAGCAGACTAAGAACGAGTACTTCGAGCTCAAGGCCAACCTTCATGCCGAGCCCGATTACTTGGAGGTACTCGAGCACCAGACGACATTTAACTGACCCCGTGTATGCCGTGACTCTAAGATAATGCCCAAAGTGCCTTGTTTTTAATATTTGAAGGGGGAAGGGGTGGGAGGATGAAGGGCAAGGGTCCATCAAAGGTTCTTCACAATGTACTTACCTTGGAGGTGTACGGTTACAGACCGGAACCTTTACTGGGATCGCTTCATGACGCTTCATGCGCTACACCATAGTGGCTCTGCCACGTCAGGGTCACGGTCCTTGATGGTCTAGCCTCAATTTTGGCATATGTCTCAATTTGGCACTCCCTTGTCCCTGTTTTCAATACAGTCAACCAAACTTGAAGGGTCTGTCAAAGTTTCTACATAATATACTTACCTTGTAGGTGAATGGTTAGGGACCGGACCCCTTATTGATGTCGCTTCATGATGTGGGCACTACCTCGCAGTGGTATGCCACGTCAGGGCATGTAGGGCAAGGGGGTATTTTATGGTCAACCAGACCTGGATGGTCTATTAAAGATTCTTTATAATCTACTTAACTTGGGGGTGTATGGACCATACATTGGGGTTGCTTCATGATGTGGCGCTGCCTTGCATTGGCCCTGTCATGTAAGAGTCATGGTCCTTGAGAGTGTAGCCTTCAGTTTGGTGTGCGTCTCAATTTGCTGCCCCCTTGTGCCTGTTTATAATACAAACCAGTTGTGATGTTTTTAGTCTTTGAGTGGGGGGTCATGTAGGACACAGTTACGGACCGGACCCTTTATTGGGGTCACTTCATGATGTGGGCGCTACCCCGCAGTGGCCCTGCCAAGTCAGGGTCACGGTCTTTGATGGATGGTCCAGTCTCATTTTTGGCGTACTTCTCAATTCAGTGCCCCCTTGTGCCTGTTTTTAATACAGACCTATTGTGAAGTTCTATTTATTATTATTAGTAGTAGTAGTAGTAGTAGTAGTATTTTTTATTTTACATAATTTTGTATTCAAAATCCGATGTCAACGTCTGTCCGGTTGTCTGGTTGACATTTTCTTTGGTTTGAAAAGCACTCGCATCTCATCGTAGTTGATTCACAGTTTAACTTTTTTGCACTACTTAAAGAAAGATAAAAAAAAAAAAACGACAATCAAGGAACTGTGGCAGTTTTTGTTGGGATTTCCATTGTCCGACCATACGAGGGGGGTGTGTGTGTGTGTGTGCGCGCGCGCGCGAGAGAGTGCACGAGTGTGTGTTATGCTATGCTATGCTATGCTATGCTATACCTGCGCATGCCAATTATGCAGGGCGATCTATCACTGTACGGAAGAGCCTCATAGCTTTATTTTGTACCGACCGAGGTCTGATTTTATTTATTCTGTGTATATTTGTACATAGTTTCTATGTATGTGTGCCTTTCTTAAATGTAAATAAGCCAAGACAAGCCCTGTACAGTTTAAACACAGAAAGAAAAAAAAGAACAATGCAAGCTTTTTTCTATATTTAGATTTCTACAAACTGGTGCAGTTACAAAGAAAAAAAGCTACTGTATTGAAATATAGGATACGGATATTTTTGCATTGAGTGACTCAATAAAGCAGGTTATAAGCAAACAAATGGATGGCTTTTTTTCTAATTGCTCACCATGCAAAAGAAAGAAAAACGAGAACCTGGCATAAGCATACCAAGTTCTCCATGGCTAGAATATCGCCTGGCAAATCAGACTAGACGCTTTCTGAGTACAAGCCCTGCAGCTTTGTGGTTTGCTGATTTTTTATTTATTATTTTTATGAAAGATGCCATTTTTTCATTCTGATGATTATGGAATTTTTTTAGTTTATGTATTATGGTTTTAAACTTGTTTATTCAGCTTTTATTTTAATTTTTATTATTTATTATTTATTATATTTTTTTTTTTGTAGACTTTTAGAATTGGCAGCAGCCTTTAGACCGGCTGCAAGTGTCAGCCATTACTGTATTATTGTTGTTTTTTTGTTGAGAAAAAAAAAATTGAAAGTCTTCCAGTCAAAAATTACATTCCTAAGTATATATCATAATAACTGTAGAAATAAGACACAAAAAACGAATCGTAATAAATCAAATGTAGTATTTTATATTATATATTATTAATTTTATTAGTATTCAAACTAATAAATTAGTATTTTATTTTTTCTTTTGGTTTTAGGTCCTGTATTACGCTCACATTTTGAATTTTCTTTTTTTTATTTACAATGATTAAAATAATCAAACTAAAACCTATTGTTTTTACATTCATTTTAACAGAAACTAAATGGAGAAAATTTACAAAAATACGAAAAAAGACACCAAAAAAACCAGGTAATTCTTCCATTCCAAAAATTCCAATCCTAAGTACAGTATAACAGAATATAATTTATATACAAAAAATAAAAATAGTAGTTCTGATAATTATTTTAACAGCAATAGTATTTTACTAATATTTTTCATTTTAATAAATTTCAGTTTTAGGCCATTTATATGTATTTTTGTTCTATTTAGTTTACTTCTTTGGCGTGAACACATAACATTCTTTTTCTTGGGTAGGCTTTTTTGTGAAGGTTATATACAATTGTTTTTGTTTGTTTTTATAAACATGTCTTCTTATTGTCATGATGATGATGGTTATTGTTTTGTTGGTTAAGACCAATTTTAGAGTTGTTTTTAGTAGTACTGTACAAAGGCTAAGGGGAGCACAATAAAGACACTACAATAGGAGTTTTTTAAATAAAACATTATACTTAATCATACTTTATTTAATAAATCAAAAAACTAAAACAAAACCAGATAATTCTTCCAGTCCAAAAAGTGCAGTCTAAGTACAGTATAGTGGCGTAATGAATTTGGATATGAACTAATAACCATATTAATAAGTGCAATTTGTTTTTTATATACATTTCAGTTATAGGTAATATGCTTATTTATGTTTACATCATCATTATTATTATACTTATTATTATTATTATTATTATTGATGTTGGTGGTCAAGCCAATTTGAAATACAAAAGCAGATAATTCTTCCAGTCCCAAACTTTCAGTCCTATAGTATAATTCCATGTAAATTGCAATACAAAAAATCAATAAATGATTATGAACAAAAATCAGAAATTTTAATAATAATGTTTTTATTACTAATAATATTTTATTTTTAAAATACATTTCTGTGATTCTAAAGTGACCACAATGTATTTTAGATAAACTGTAACTTTTTTTTTTTTTAATAACCATTTTCCCTTAATATTATTATTGTTGTTGCTATTGTTTTTAATTATATTCTTATATTCTTATAAGCTAAACATATTTAGTCATTATTTTTATAAGCTGGAGTATGAAATATTGTTAAAGTATGTGTTCAAACAAAAAAAAAAACTAAATAAATAAATAAAAAAGAAAAGTGCATGAGGAGGAGGATTCCTCCTGACAGGTTGTTAGTTGAAGCAGAGTGCAAAACAATGTTCATGTGGAGGGTTTTTCTTGATTACCCAGAAGCAGGTCAGTGTGATGCGAGTACATGAGCAGTGCCTCCAAAACATCAGCAAGAACCATGCTTAAAAAAAAAAAAGAAGAAAGTATTATTAAGTAAAATGTCCTCCAAAAAAGAGCCTTTAAAAAAAACAAGCACATAGGAAGTGCATGGTAGTAAAAAATTATTCATTTAAAAAATACACTCAAAAAGAATAATTCAAACACTTTAAGAAAAAAGCATTCTTTTTTAGAGTAATTGTTTTTAGGTACAAGTGAAATATGTTTGCAAAAAAAAAAAAAAAACCCTTTTCTGCCTTTTAACAGCATTGTTTCATTTGGAATTGTACCCTTACTGTTGGTAGTTGTTTGTGTGTGTGTGTGTGTGTGGTGTGTGTGAGTGTGTGAGTGTGTGAGTGTGTGAGTGTGTGAGTGTGTGAGTGTGTGAGTGTGTGAGTGTGAGAGTGTGTGAGAGTGTGTGAGAGTGTGTGAGAGTGTGTGAGAGTGTGTGAGAGTGTGTGAGAGTGTGTGTGAGTGTGTGTGAGTGTGTGTGAGTGTGTGTGAGTGTGTGAGTGTGTGTGAGTGTGTGTGAGTGTGTGTGAGTGTGTGTGAGTGTGTGTGAGTGTGTGTGAGTGTGTCAGAGTTGGCCAAAAATAGAAGACAGGCAGATATTCTTGCTACAAAAATGCATTTGTGAATTTTGTTAGCAGAACGCATTCTTAATAGAATAGATGTATTTTTTGTTAAAATAAATAAATGAATGAATAAATAAATAAATTAGAGCTCTTCTTGGTAGAAAACAAATGGTTAACCTAAAAAAGAAAGTGTGCTCATAAAGAATAATACTTTTTACAAGAAAAAACGTTGTGAGAAAGTATTTTTTTTTTACAAGGAATATTTTTGTTGCAAAATAAAAAGCTTTTTTTTAATAAGTTGAAGCATTTTACTTGATATTTTTTATAGAAGAATTAATTTTTTCAGTAAAATTACAGTTACAGTAAACATTTATTTAGTTAAACACATTGCTAAAACATTTGGAAATTTTTATTGCATTTAGAAGAATGTATAAAGAAAATCAACATATAAAATAGCGTATTTTTAGTATAACAAAAAGTATTCTTATTAAATATATTTTATAGAAAGGAAAAATTGTGTGCTAAAACAAAACGTGCTCCTTTCACAACTAAATATGGTCAATTAGGAAAAAAAAAAGAATGTTCAGGTATGCTGGCCATTGTATGTTTTGTTTTGTTTTTTCTTTCAGTAAAAGTGTGAGAACAGTTAAAGAGAGATGAGGGTAGCAATAAAACATGCTGGATGATCTCCAGCTGCAAAAAAACAGGTCATAAAGCTCGAGTCAAATTAAAGCAATAAAACCGCAGGCACTTTTTTTTCCCTTTGCTTTTTTTTTGGTGGTGCAGTGTGACTAGCAGACTAGCGCTGTGTCGCTAATGAGACCCTGCATAAAGCTTAACGCTGAGGAGTTTGATGGACGCGTGTCTCATTAGCGCCGGGTCAGCACTCGTCCAAAAAGAAATGAAAGCAAAAAGTGCAGCTGTGGTTTTGCTGTGACGCTGAGTTAGCGAGGTGCTTTACCGCGTCACTGTCAAAATACGACGCTGCTAGCTCATGTCAGCAGACTTTTCTTTAAAGGTCCGTCCTGCAAAGAAGTTTCAGCTTTAGATTTTCAGCAAAGCAAGGGGGCGGAGCTTAAAGTTACATTATACTCACACTAATACTTATTTGTTTGTTTTATTATTTTTTTAAACGTTATAATGCTAACAGTGCAGAACTAGCATGCTAACACTGTTGTTTTCCAGAAGCATAATGCGTTTAATGATCCAAGAAGTAATGAACGAACGAATACATAAATAAATAAATAAATAAATAAAAATGCTAAGAGAATATAAAATATAAAAAATAATTTTAAAAAATGCTAAGAGAATATAAAATTTTAAAGTTTGAGGAATAAAAAGAAATGACAAAAATTGAAAATTCAGAACATAAAATCTAAAGCAAAGAAGCTAAAAAAATTTTTATTGATCTGCTTAGTGTTTTCTTTCCTCCATAAAGGAGGTTATTGTACAACAAGTATTATTGTTTTCCAGGAAATAAAAAAAGGTATTAAAAAATTAATAAATAAATAAGAAAAATGCTAACAGAATATAAAAATCTAAAAATAAAAACATTAAATTTTAAATAATATCTAAAGCAAATAAATTGAGAAGTATTGGAAAATAGTATTGTTTTTTTTTAATGATGATGATGATGAAGATGATGATGATGAGGATAACAATTTGTGATACATTATATAAATTACTAAGAAGAAAAATGGTAAAATACTTTTAAATAATAAGAAGAATAATGATTGTTGTTATTATTATTATTATTATTATTATTATTATTATTATTATTATTATTATTATTATTATTATAAAGAAGTAGAAAAATCTATAATTCTCCAAACTTATTAAAAATAAAAAGTACAGGAAAAATTCAAAAGCAAAGAAAAATGCAATAATTCTATGAAAATATATGGGTAAAGTTTTACTTCTACTACTTTGTTATTTATTATTTATTAGAAAATGAAAGTATGACTTACTTTTTGTTTATTGTTTTTTACAAGCTTTTAAAAGATAATTAAAATATTAAATATTCTACATAACAGTAAATACAAAAGGAGAAAAGAAAGGAAAAGAATTACGATAACTTATTTCTCATATAACTTTTTTGTACTTGTACAAAAGTTTTGGCACTACATGTTACTAGGGTTAAATAAATAAGCCAAAAAGTAATCGATAAGTCAAAAGGTAAACACCAAAAAAAAAAAAAAAAGTTTTTATTGTATTATTATTATTATTATGTTGTCTTATGTAATCTTTTGTTTTATTTGCAAAACAATGTTAAATAAAGAGCGTTTAAATGAAATGAAAGATTAATCATTAACAAAAGTACAAACGTGATATGATTTAGTAATTATTATTTGGCACTACCCAGTCACACCAAAAAACTGAATCTTTAAAAACAGAAAATACACTTTATTTATTTATTTTTTAATAAATAAATAAAAATCCAAGCAAGTTAAATAAGTGGCGGGATTGTTTTAAAACTATACATGGGATTTATTTCTTATATCTTCTGTATCTTTTAAAGGCCTGGCACTTTGTTCGAAAGCATTGGCTTGCAAAACTTTTGACACCTTTCCAGATCCAATGTTTTTTTTTTTTGTTGTTGTTTTTTTTCCTTATGAGCCAGGCAGGCTGTCATAATGTTTACATTAGGCACCGCGAGCCTGTTAGTTACCGATCAATAAAGCTTTAAAAGGAGAGCTTAGTGGGGGGCATGTAGTAATTAGGAATTGGCATTTCATGAAAGACTTATTAAAGGTATTGAGCTATTTTTTTTCTTTATTTCTCATGTCTCCGTCTGCCGTGCTGCAGCCGCGAGCTTGAACTTTTTCCCACAGCGTGATTGAGTATTGCCACACCACGCCCCGTGTCATGTTTGCTCTCCTAATATTAGGAGAAAAGAAGCATGTCCAGGCCTGAACCTAGTTCCTGTTGCACTGTTTTGGGAAAAAAAAAAAAAAACCTCCACGACTAGTAGTAATAGTCAACTGTTGCTTTTTTATTTATTTTTATTTTATTTATTTTTTTATTTTTTTCTTTCTGTGTATTTTTGTTTGTGGTTACAACACCAAAAAGCTGATCCAGTAAAATATTTTGGATTCTACAGGGAGTTGAAGCTTTTATGAAGCACTTTTTTTAAAGAATTGATAAATAATAACGAATAGTAAGATGATCTAAAAACTCTATATAAATAACCTAATTACAATATATATAAAATTATAATTTAAAAAAATGTAAAAAGAAATTTAAGAGTAACAATCAGTTTGTTTTTTTTTTTTCCTTCAAAAAGATTATTAATTTTTATTTTTATTATTAATTATTTAAAAAAAAAAAAGCAGAATGGATATACTTGAATATTGGACTAATTGTCCAATGTTGACTTTGGGTCAATTGAAATTAAATGATAAAAAGAATGTATAAATAATAAATAAAATAGTAACAATATAAAAGAATGGAGAAAATAATAAAATCTAAGTTTTTTTTTTCTTTCAAAATAATAATAATAATAATAATAATAATAATAATAATAATAATAGACAATAATTTTTTGTCACAGAATACTGAACCCTTCACGCCACAATACCACAATCCAAAAATAGGTCCCAAAAAGTTAAATGATAACAACAATGATCATACAAATGAAAAGGTTCTATGCTAATCATTTTTTATTATTATTATTTTTGTTTATTAATTATTTTTTTTTTTAAAACTGAAAGGATCTACTTGAACATTTGTCTAATTGTCCAATGTTGGCTTTGGATTAATTGAAATTAAATGAAAAGAAAAAAAAAGAATAAATAACAACTAAAACAGTAACAGAATATAAAACAATAAATACAGAAAATAAAATCTAAAGGAAGCTTTGTTTTTCTTTTTCTTTCAAAACCATTGGTATAATAATAATAACAATAATAATAATAATAATAATAATAATAATAATAATAATAATTGTCAATGTTAGTTTTGGATTTTTTTTGTTTTATTGTCATAGAATGCCCCACCCCAATAAAAAAAAAACAGATCCCACAAAGTTTATTTAAAAAATATATAGTTAAAAATAGTTAAAAATAGGAATATGATTTATAAATAAAAACTATTGTCCTATTTTTTTTTTTTTTATAATTTTCACAACAAGCTATGCAATTGCCTAGTAAACAGAATAGAGACCTTTAGCATTAGCATTCTGGATAACATTTAGTCCAATGAAGTCCAATTCAGACTGCGTAGCCTAACGGCAGGTGGCTGAGGAGGTATTTGCTGATCTGTGAACAGCACCACCCCACCTTGCTTCCTAAAGTGACCTGACCTTGAGTTGAACTTAGTGTTTTTTAGGATCCAGGAGCCAAAGTACACAAAACCAGAACAGGTACTCCACCCAGCAGCCGAAAATCCTCGTTAGCGTTGTGGGAAGTCAAAACGTTTGTCATCTGCATGTTGGTGCAAAGATACTGAAGCAAGAAAAAGAGTAGTCATCAGCATACAGTAATATGGGCTGCTGGGGCTGCAGTGTCATCACCTTAATGCAGGAGAAACCAGTACTTACGGAGATTGATAGTGGGGCAACAGGGTTCAAAAAGGTGCCAACATAGTCATCCATGGCAGCCAGCCAGCCAAGGGGTATTAATGTTGCACAGTGGGTCAGTGAAATATTTCAAGCAAGTAAGTGTCAAATGTAATGGACAAACTGCAGACTGACCCCAGAAGGTATCTAACTTGATTGCCCATCTGTTCACATGGTGTCATGGCAGGACATGGACCCACAGGCTGTTGTGGACCAAAAGCAGAGAGCGGGGGGGGGGGGTACATATTTTTGTGCTCCTCAGCAGCAACCTCTAAGAGTTGCCTGCTGGGCAGAAGATTGGCAAATGATCCCTGCCGTCTCCAACCCATTTCTGTAGCTTACTCTTGGGCAATGAGCCATATTCTGTGGGAATCCCCATCCAAGACAGCGGATGCTGCCACTCCTCAAATCTTCTGCCAGCTACCATCATTCTTAGGGTTCCATCCAAGTCTGGCATCACCGCTAAAGCCATTAGTCGGTAGTGGACGAGCCGGTGTTTGCTTTGGGGAAACAAGTCATTTATTCCACCAGAAATGCCAGACCACTGCATAACCGACTACGTTTTGGACACTGTGACAGAAATAGCAAGGAGCTATTTTTAGTGGTCTGGAGTCAGCAGGCAAATTGAGGGAGGAAAAAAAAGCAAAGAACCGGTCTTCTTGCCCGCAAGTTTGCTGTGCAGTGGAATTTGCACCTCCTTATCTGTGGAGTTTGCCCCATAGAGGACAGAACACCACTTGTAGTGCCCCAGGGTAGCATTACGCAGTCCACCACAACATTCTTTCAGGCAAATGGGGTATTGAGTCTCACCGCGCCATGACTAATGGACTTTGAAGGGCAATTTTTCCAAACCCTGGCACACACATCTTCATACAGACTTCATAGGAAGCTTTATCTGTTCTCCATGGGTTCCTGTACCACATGCAGCTATGAAGGTGTCGCCCCACCACCTTATTACTCGAGAGAGAATTGCAAACCAGTCTGGAAAGCACCATAAAATGACAGGTCAGGTCTAAGGTTGTGGTCTTTAGGACTGGAGGGATGCACGGATGCACGGACCTAACTGGGTCATGGCGATTGTGATGCTATGCCTTAAAGTCGACTGCAAGCTGCGTTTGGAATAGACATGGTGGCAAACTGCTTCAGGGCGTTATGTCACTTCTTGGACCTTCCACAGGACATGATTGTATTACCTTCTGCATCCCTGATGGAGACGAGTGGAATTGTCCCTACCCCAGGGAGGTGGGAATGCAGGCTCCAAAAACGAACCTACGATGCCCCTGACCTCATCTTCCACACAGTCAATGGTCCCCGAGACAAAACGAGCAACATCCCCTTAACTTGCAGTCATGAGCTAATACAGAACTTTGGACTCCACCAATCCACAGTCGATCAGATTTTTGTTCAAAAGGAAGGAACTCTAGAGTGTTGTTACCCCCCACAGGAGTGGTCGCCCAACAACGACCACTCCTAGAACAAGGCGTGTAGTAGCCCAGGGTAACTTCAAAGCAACTAAAGGCCTCTGGTGTTGGTTAATGTTAATTGCATTGGTGGGGTTAAATGAGAACAGTGATGTCTGCATTCCGGCCAAAGTACCCCAAGCTCGGTCTTTCACAGGAAACCTCACGGTTTAGAGACAAAGGGACTCGGAGTTTCAGATGGCGAGGCTAATATAAAGTTGTCTTTCTTAAGCTAACTATTATTTAACCTACCGCGTAAAAACAGCTAGACGTATGCTAACTATTGGGAATTAAACTGTTTTAGCCAACGTTAGGCTAGCATCGAATATTGAATACTAATGATATCCTTGTTCACAAACTGACTGTAGCTAAACTACATGATCAATTTTAGTTGTTGTTTTTGTCTGTTTATTTACCTAGCAGCCAGGTCGCCAGCAGACAAGATAACGTTAGACAAACTACAATATTTTATTCTTATGACCGCCTGCTGAATTTACAAGCATGGTAGCTTTTTAAAACTCTGTTATAGATACTTTTAAGTGGGTGCTTTATTCTTTGCTCATTACACCTGCTAGCTAACTGCAGCTAACCTCAGTTCTGTGTTTCTGCAGGCTAATTATTTCATTGTTAAATTGCATTCGTATTTAGACTAATTAGCCCCATAGATCAACCCTGTTCAAAATCATTGTAGCTGCTTTTTTTTATTTGGTAGTTGTTTCTTGGTTGTTCATTATAACAGTTAGCCAAGCTTTTTAGCATGCTAGCTAACTGGATCTAACTGAGCTCTCTGTTCTTACAGGCTAATTATTTTGTTGTTGAATTAGCTAAACTTCTCGTTTTGTCAGCGAGCGCTCGGTGTTGGTACGGACGCTAATTAGCTTGTAGCTCATCCCAGCGCTCTGGCTTATTTCACGCTGACATCTAAAGCATCTTGGCCCGGGCTTTGATCTGGCTCATCTCCCCCGAGGCTAATTCCACACGCTAGCTGACACAATTGCGTCTTCTCACTTCCTTACCATCCTCTTCTGTGGTGCCTCAACGGACGCTTTGTGCTTCGTATCTGTTTTGGTGGGTTTTTTTTCTTTCCCAAAATGCCACAAGCGCTGACTCATTATGTGTTTGGAGCTAAAAACATTCCCCTTAGCAGAAGGGAAATGCTATCACTTAGCATTACGCCACAAGTCATGACAATGGCTTGGGTTTCTCGAGTAAGCACTCCACACACAAGAGATGCCTAACATCAGCACTGCTGGCACTATGTAGCTAGCTGATATTAGCTAAATGTATTGTATATAGTCCTTGTTAGCCTGCTAGCTCATGTTACCTGAGAAATTCTTCATAGAAATGGTTACAGGTTTGTCTTTCACTTCGTATATGATACATATTGGTCCTATTGGAAGAGGTGTGGATTCTGTAGCTGTATATATCAGTCCTAAGGAAGGAGGTGTGGCCTCTGTAGTTGTCCCTATCAGTCATAATGATGGAGGCGTGGCCTCTGTAGCTGTACATGTCAGTCATAATGAAGGGGGTGTGGCCTATAGTCATAATAATGGAGGTGCGGCCTTTGTACCTGTCAATTATAATGAAAGAGGTTTGACCTTTGTAGCTGTAAATGTCAGTCATAATGAAAGAGGTGTGGCCTCTGTAGCTGTATGTATCAGTCATAATGGTGTGGCCTCCTGAATGATGGAGGTGTGGCCTCTAGCTGCACATGTCAGTCATAATGAAGCGGGTGTGGACTCTGTCACTATATCTGTCAGTCATAATGAAGCTAGGTACTCTGTACAGGTCAGTCATAATGAAGGAAGTGTGGCTCTCTTAATAATGAAGGAGGTGTGGCCTCTGTAGCTATACCCGTCTGTCATAATGAAGGAGTTCTGGCCTCCCTAATGAAGAAGGATATGTGGCCGCTGTAGCTGTAGTCAAATCAAGTCAAGTCATATTTAGTTATATAGCGCTTTTTACAATGGAGCATTGTCTCAAGGCAACTTTACAATTTTAGATTATCTCCTAATATCCATGTCCAATCTCAACTCCCCAGCATAGGGTGACAGTGGCAAGGAAAAACTCCCTAAGTGTTATGAGGAAGAAACCTTGGGAGGACCAAGACTCAAAAAGGGACCCAACCTGCTTGGGTGGCATAGATGATAAATCTAAGAATGAAACTAATTTATCTAAACTAATAAGTCATGGAGTCATAGTTCAAATAAAATATAAAATATGCACATTGGCATTAAGTATCGACATTAATATGCACATCGGCAACCCCATGGGAGGCAGAAGACAGCAACCCAACATCTCTGATCACCATAAGACTCTTTGACTATGAACCCCCAGCTCTGCCCTTAGTCTAAGGAAAGGATGCACGAGTCAAGATCAAGACGACCGAAGCCCAGTTCAGCCAGACTGAGCACCCGACACTCCTGCTAAAGGAGAAGGCAGGCAGGCTAGACATGACTCCAGACTCCGGCCCCAGTGACCCGAGCCATGCATCCCATTCTAACTCTAGTCCAAGCCTGGGTAAATACGTTATGTCTTTATCCTAGACTTAAAATTTTGAGAGTTGTCCCCCGAGGCTTCGAACGAAAGTGGGAAGTTATTCCATAGTTGGGGGGCCATGTATGAGAAAGCCTTTCCCCCGACTGTGACTTTTTTAATTCTAGTAACTAAAAGAAGTCCTGTACCCTGAGAACGAAGCAGACAAGTTGGATTGTAAAACTCTAAGAGTTCACTCAGATAATGTGGGGCCAGGCCATGTAGAGCTTTATAAATTATAAGAAGTATTTTGTAATCAATACGGAATTTGACTGGTAACCAGTGCAGTGATGATAGAACAGGAGTGATATGATCAAATTTTCTAGTTCGAGATAGCACTCGGGCAGCTGCATTCTGAACTAACTAAAGTTTATTTACTAGAGCATCCAGTAAGTAAGGCGTTACAGTAATCCGACCTTCAGGTTATAAACGCATGAACAAGTTTCTCTGCATCATTAAAAGAGAGGATATTTCTAAGTTTAGCGATATTTTGTAATTGAAAGAAAGCAATTCGAGTGATGCTGCTAATGTGTGCATCAAAGGAGAGATCTGAATCAAATGTGACCCCTAAGTTTTTTACAGACGGACTTGGCAATACTGGACAGCCATCTAGATTTAGGATAGATGTAGCTAACCTGTCTCTCACAGCCTTGGGTCCTACCAATAGAACCTCAGTTTTATCAAAGTTAAGTAAGAGAAAATTAAATAACATCCAATCTTTTATTTCCTTTACACAGTCCTCAATTTTGTTGATTGTAAGGCTGTCATTAGGTTTGGCTGATATGTACAGCTGTGTATCATCTGCATAGCAGTGGAAACTAATGCCATGTTTGCGAATAACTGAGCCTAGTGGCAGCATGTACAGAGAGAATAAAAGCTGGCCAAGCACTGACCCCTGAGGCATGCCATACTTCACTTTTGAGAGCTTAGACCTTAGATTATTTATATGAACTGGTACCGGTCAGTTAAGTAGGATTTAAACCAAGAAAGTGCTGATCCCTTAATACCTACAGTATTTTCTAGTCTATTTAGTAAAACATCATGATCTATAGTGTCAAATGCTGCACTTAAATCTAACAGAACAAGAAATTAAAAACATCCCTTATCTGAGGACATTAACAAGTCATTTAGTACCCTAATTAATGCTGTTTCAGTACTATGATGCCAGACTGAAATGTTTCATAAATTTCCTTCCTTTGGAGGTAACTGCAGAGCTGCTAATAGACGGCTTTTTCTAAGATCTTTTACAGAAATGGTAGATTTGAAATTGGTCTAGAATTAGATATCACACAAGGGTCAGGATTGGCTTTTTTTAATCAGTGGTTTGATAACGGCACACTTAAAGGATTTGGGCACATAACCAAAGGTAAGGGATGAATTTAAAATAACTAACACTGGCTCTATAACACTGGGTAATACTTGTTTGAGTGAACGTGTAGGAATTGGATCTAATAAACATGTTGATGACTTAGACGAGCTGATCAGTGCGGATAGTTCAGTATTAGTAATTGGGGTAAAAGATTATTAAACTGATGTCTTCACTAGTGCTGCATCTGGAAGGTGGCTGAATAGTTTGGTGATGTGATGAGCATTGAGTTTTATGCCTAATGTTTTCTATCTTATTATTAAAGAAAGTCATGAAATCATTACTGTTAAAATTACACAGAACGTGAGAATCACTTTCTGTGGTTTTTTTTGGTAATTTGGAGACTGTATTAAAGAGAAATCTTGGATTATTCTTATTTTTCTCTATGATTTAAGAGGTGTATGCAGCCTTAGCTTTAGTGAGGGCATGCTTATACTCTGCCATGCTGTCCCTCCAAGCAATCTTAAACACCTCCAATTTACTATGTCTCCACTTGCGCTCTAGATGCCATGTTCTTTGCTTTAAGGTACGGGTGTGGTCATTATACCATGGTGCTAGCCTTTTTTCTCTAATGCGTTTGACCCTAGCAGAAGCAATCATGTCCAGGGTTGAGCGAAGCACATATTCTAATTGGTTATTTACACACTCAAGATGAATGAACTCCGTAGGTGTATTACATTTCAAGTCTGGTAGGTTTTTAATAAACGCAGCTGGAGTAGCAGATGTGATAGTGCGCTTATTGTGATAACGAGGCAGAAGGGATTTTATTTATTAGAGATAGCCCAAATACTAAAAGATAATGATCTGAAATCAAATCACTTTGCGGGAAAACATCAAGGTTATCTATATTGATACCAAATGTTAATATTAGATCTAAAGTATGATTACAGCGGTGGGTTGGTCCCATCACATTCTGAGTGATACCCATGGATTCTAAGATGGACTCGAACACAGTTTTAAGTGGATCCTGCTCATTGTCAAAGTGAATATTGAAAATCACTTACATTAAAGCCTTATCTGTGACAGTAGTAGCAGAAAGAAGTAGCAAATTCCTAAAGAAATTCTGGATAGGGACCAGGAGGACGGTAAATAGTAAAATAGAGATACTCTATAACCATACTGGACCCTCAAAAAAACTAAGCACTAATTGTGAAATAAAGTTAATTCTTTCCGTAATGTAATGATAAAAATTAAACTTTCATATATTTTAGATTCATTGCACACCAACTGAAATATTTCAAGTCTTTTATTGTTTTAATACTGATGATTTTGGCATACAGCTCATCTCACAAAATTAGCATATTTCATCCGACCAATAAAAGAAAAGTGTTTTTAATACAAAAAAAAGTCAACCTTCAGATTATTATGTTCAGTTATGCACTCAATACTTGGACGGAAATCCTTTTGCAGAAATGACTGCTTCAATGCGGCGTGGCATGGAGGCAATCAGCCTGTGGCACTGCTGAGGTGTTATGGAGGCCCAAGATGCTTTGATAGCGGCCTTAAGCTCATCCAGAGTGTTGGGTCTTGCATCTCTCAACTTTCTCTTCACAATATCCCACAGATTCTCTATCGGGTTCAGGTCAAGAGAGTTGGCAGGCCAATTGAGCACAGTAATACCATGGTCAGTAAACCATTTACCAGTGGTTTTGGCACTGTGAGCAGGTGCCAGGTCGTGCTGAAAAATGAACTCTTCATCTCCATAAAGCTCTTCAGCAGATGGAAGCACTTCCTCCGGACTCTGGCACCTTGATTTCCAAATGACATGCAAAATTTGCTTTCATCCGGAAAAAGTACTTTGGACCAACACCAGCAAGCTGACAAGGCAACCCAGGCCAATCACTGACTGTGGGTACTTGACACTGGACTTCAGAACATTTTGGCATTTTCAAATTTTCCCCCAGTCTTCCTCCAGACTCGGCACCTTGATTTCCAATGGATCATGCAAAATTTGCTTTCATCCGAAAAAGTACTTTGGACCCACTGAATCAACAGTCCCATTGCTGTTCCTGTAGCCCATGTTCAGGCGCTTCTGTCCGCCGTTTCTGGTCCAAAAGTGGCTTGATGACCTGGGGAAATGCGGCAACCTGTAGCCATTCTGCACACGCCCCTGTGGCATGGTGGGCTCTGGGAATCCGGCCCTTCTCCACAATCTCCTCAGGTCCGGTCTAATTTTGTAAGGGTTTTCAGAGCTGTTGCATCATCCATATTAAACAGTAAAAGACTTTAAATATTTCAGTTTGGTGTGCATGAATCTAAATATATGAAGTTTAATTTTTATCATTACATTACAGAAAAGAATTAACTTATCACAATATGCTAATTTTTTTGAGAAGACCAGTATGTATGTATGTATGTATGTGTGTGGTGTGTGTGTGTGTTTGTAGATATATATATATAAAATATATATATATATATATATATATATATATATATATATATATATATATATATATATATAAGATATGTAAATGTGCATTTGTTAAAGTACAGAATAGTGCAGTAATGAGTGCAGTTATGCTTTTGATGAAGCACTTAGCATGGTTACCGCCTCATGGAAGAAACTCTTCCATAGCCTGCTGGTGCGGGAGTGTAGGCTTCTGTAACGCCTGCCAGATGGAAAGAGGGTGAGCAGTCTGTGATTAGGGTGGTAGACATCCTTAATGATGCTACTTGACCTGCTCAGACAGTGCTGCTGGTAAATGTACTCAATGGTGTGTAATGGGGCACCGATGATCCGTTGGGCAGATTTCACCACCCGCTGGAGTGCTGCCCGGTCTGATGCAGAGCAGCTGCCATACCATACAGAGATGCTGTTTGTGACAATGCTCTCAATGGTACAGCGGCAGAAGTCCACCAATATCATGGGATCCAAGTGAGCTTTCTTAAGCATCCTTAGAAAGTAGAGGCGCTGTTGTGCCTTTTTTTACCAGGATAGAGGAGTTAAGTGACCAGCTGAGATCATCAGAAATGTGGGTGCCAAGGAACTTGAAACTTGACACTCTCTCTATAATGTTTCCATTGATGTAGATGGGTTTGTGTGAAAGGCACTTATTCCATCTGAAGTCCACCATGATCTTCTTGGTCTTCAGGGTGTTAAGCGCCAGGGTATTGTTGGTACACCACGCAGCTAAGTGATGAACCTCCTCCCTGTAGGCTGTCTCATCATTGTCTCGATTATGGTGATGGAGTAGTAAACAGGAACGCAATCATGGGTGAACAGGGAATACAGAAGAGGGCTCAACACACAGCCCTGTGGCACGCCAGTGTTCAGGGTAATGGAGAAAGAGGTGAGGTTACCCATCGTAACAAACTGGGGTCTATTGGTCAGAAAGTCCAGTGTCCAGCTGCAGAGGGTTGGGGTTATACCAAGCTGGTTGAGCTTTGAGATCAGCCTTGAGGGTATAGCAGTGTAAATGAACAGCATTCTAACGTACGTGTTGTGGTTATCCAGGTGGGCTAGTGCAGAATGTAGTGTAGTGGCAATGGCGTCCTCAGTTGACCTGTTGCAGAGGTAGGCGAACTGGTGTGGGTCCAGTGTAGCAGATAAGCATGACTTCAAGTGAGAGAGAACCAATTTCTCCAAGCACTTGGCGATGATGGGGGTGAGCGCAACAGGGCGGAAATCATTAAAGGCAGCTTAGGCACTGGTACGATGGTGGCTGTCTTGAATCTACTGTGGACCACTCCTTGGGCCAGAGACAGATTGAAGATGTCCGTGAACATCTCAGCCAGCTGTACTGCACAGGCTCTAAACACTCAACCAGGTATTCCATCAGGCCCAGCTGCTTTCTGTGTGTTCATTTTGCTCAAAGCAGAGCAGACATCCAAGGTGGTGAGTGTTGGGGGTTGTTCATCATGATATTGATTTTCAAAGCAAGTGTAGAAGTGGTTAAGCTCATCAGGGAGGGAGGCAGAGCTGGATAGGGGCACTCTGCAGGATGGTTTGATGTTCGTGATTGTCTGTATGCCATGCCACATGCGTCAGGAGTCTGAAGGACTTGAAGTGCTCTTCAATCTTCTGCTGGTAGCAGTATTTAGCCTGGGAAATTCCTCTTCTCAGGTCAGTCCTGGCAGAAATGTAAGCGACCCGGACTCCAGACCTGAAGGCTGTATCTCTGGCCTTGAGTAGGAGACGAACCTCTCTGTTCATCCAGATCTTCTGATTGGGGAAAGTTTTTATTTTTTTGTGTGAGGTCATACTGTCTACACACATTGTGGGATACTTGTCAATTTTAGTCTGAGAGTCCGTGGTGGCTTGGGCAGCAAATACACTCCAGTCTGTTTGCTGAAACTGTAGCAGAAGAGTGTAGTCAGCACATTCTGACCAGGTCTTGACGGTCTTTGCTGTGGGTTTCACACCTTTGATGACTGGGGTTTACTTGGGCATCAAGAACAAAGAGACATGATCGGATTGTCTACACTGTGTTTTTGACATGTCTGGTGTGTGTTACCAGTAAGTAGCCATTAGCTAATTACCAGAGTTGTGTCTTTTCGGCCTCATCTTTTGCAGTAGTGTGTGTTTTTATAACTTTTTACAGCCTTTTCCCACCTTCTTTTTATCTGAGACTTAGTTTTTTGTGACGTTTTGTATTAACTTTCCATCGACGCTTTAATCAAGAATTGGATTGGACCATCAGTTGCAGCCTACCATTGGCTAAACCATATCATCAATAAGTACCTTTAATTTATTATTTAATTAATTGAACTAACATGGCTTCTGCTGCGCTTGTTCCCTGTGCCGAGTGTGGCATGTTCAGCTAGTCTTCCCCCGTCAATAGTTAAAATTTCATTTGTGATAGGTGTAGGCTTGTAGCCAGTCTGACGGAGAAGATTGTAGTTTTAGAGGCGTGCATCCAGACATTAGAGAAGGCTAGCTCAGCTTCTAGCTTAGCAGATCTGGATGCCACAGGTGAAGTTAGAGCCCTCGCAGCAGGCCAAGTGGGTGACAGTTCGGTGACATAGTCATAAGGCTAGCCCGCGAGAGCACCACTCTTTACCTGTTCACGTGTCCAACAGGTTTAAAGGTTTACCCTCCTACCAGAGGGCAGTAACTCTCTCCCTCCTCCGGTTATCTGGGGACGAAGTGCCACCAACGACTTTCCTGCTTAGACTCAAGATCCTGGAGTGACTCTGTGTATCGGACTGCTTAATGCCGATGTGCATATTTTACATTTTATTTGAACTAGGACTCCATGACTTATTCATTTAGATAAATTAGTTTTATTCTTAGATTTATCATCTACGCCGCCCAAGGAGGTTGGGTCCCTTTCTGAGTCTTGGTCCTCCCAAGGTTTCTTCCTCATAACACTTAGGGAGTTTTTCCTTTCCACTGTCGCCCTAGGCTTACTCAATTTGGGATTGGACGTAGATATTAGGAGATCATCTAAACTTGTAAAGTTGCTTTGAGACAATGCTCCATTGTAAAAAGCACTATATAAATAGATCTGACTTGGCTTGAATTGTCCTAGGTTGTGACTTGTCCTATAGAGGTGTGACTTTGTAGGCATCCACTACACTGGTGTAAACATGGTCCAAAGTTTTTTGTCCTCTTGTGGTGCAGGAGACATTTAGATGAAACTTTGGAAGTACTGATCTCAGTGTGCAGTGATTAAAGTCTCCAGTTACAATGAAGACCCCTTCTGGGTGCTTGGTTTGCAGCTTGTTAATAGCAGCATAAAGTTCTTTCATTGCAGCTTTTGCGTTAGCATCCGGAGGAATATAAACTGCAGTAGCAACTATGCAAGTAAACTCACGTGGTAGATCGAAACGTCTGCATTTTATAATCAGGTACTCCAGATCAGAAGAGCAGTGGGTATCATCTGTGGCAGAGTCTGTGCACCATGTTTTGTTCACATAAATGGATACACCACCATGTTTGCTCTTACCTGAAGCTGCAGCCACTCTGTCAGCCCTGAAAACAGTGCGTCCTTCCAGATCCGCCACGCTGTCTGGAACATCAGTGCTGAGCCATGTTTCCGTGAAAAACATGAGGTTACAGTCCATAAGCATCCTCTGTGTGTGCGTCCAGATCTTTAACTCGTCCAACTTGTTTGCCAGAGATCGTACGTTTGTGAGGAAGATGCTGGGTAAAGCTTGTCGGTTTGGATTTAGCTTTAGCCTAGCCTTCCCCCTTCTTCTTTCGATCTCGACGCCGGCGCCGGACACTTTCGGTCGGAGAGAACATGGAGACATTCTGTAGGACTCTACCTGTCAGTCCTAATGAAGGAGGCGTGGCTTCCTCAATAATGACTGAGGCATAGCCTCGTAGCTGTACCTGTCAGTTCTAATGAAGGAGGTGTGGTCCCCTAAATAATGACTGAGACATAGCCCCAGTAGCTGTACTTGTCAGTCCTAATGAAGGAGGTGTGGCCTCCTTATTGATGAAGGAGGAGTGGCCTCTGTGGCTATACCTGTGAGTCATAATGAAGGAGGCATGTCCTTCATAACTCCATAAAATGTCACTTTTATGGAAAGGGGTGTTGCCTTTGTATGTAATAGTTCTAATGCAGGAGGTGTGGCCTCTGTAGCTGTACCTGTCAGTCATAGTGAAGGAGGTGTGGCCTCTATCTCAATTCCACAATTCCAGCTTTCTGTTCCCTGTCAGTCACAATAAAGAGGGCATGTACTTCATAGCTGTCACTTTTCTGACAGAGGGTGTGTCCTGTGTGCAGTCATGTTTTATGATTCTGTATGAATCCCCTCCCTCTTTTCTGACATAGTTAGTCGCATGTCATTGCTGACTCCTCCCACTGCTCTTGATCTGTATCTCACCACCTTTGTGTTTTGTTCACACTTTTTTTCCTTTTTTAATTAGTTTCGAGGCTGATGGAACGTCTCGTCGGTTTTCTACAGTGGATGTTAACATCCTCCACGGTCTCCTTCATCCCTCCTCCTCCTCCTGCCCCCTCCCGGCTCCCCACGCTGGGTGCTATTTTTAGCTCTCCGACTGCGGATCCTGAATAAGCAGAACATCTGCATTAAAAGCTTCTGCCAGCAGGGCGGCGGTTCGCCTTACGATAAGAAAGGTTATCCTATTTTTAATGCCAGATATCTTTTTCTACACAGCAAATAAATATGCTGTCGTGACCAATCAGAGCGTTACCAGGAGTCCTAGACTTCCCACAAAAATGTCGCCGTCGCCCCTCCGGCACAGGGATGGGGACGTGATGAGGCAAACAAGAGAACGGAAAAAAAGGTGATGCTCCCCAGGCTCCCAAGGAACATCAGCATCCAACTGCAAACCCATTACACTGTACGTCCTTAAAAAGAAACTATCAAAAATAGACAAACTAAAGATGCTGTCCCCATAAAAAACAACAAAAAAACCCACAAATAATAGCAGCCAAAAGAACCTGCTGTCCCAGATGGTGAGAGCATACCATCAAGGAGTCATTTCAAAAAGATTCCTGCCCCTGCAAATACTAACGTCGAAAAACTAAAAAGAACATGCAGGTCCTAAATAATAAAGTCCAAATACCATCTTTTATCTAGGTTTCCTCTTATATATATGCCTGCTCTTTTATTTATTTTAGTAGGAACAGAGGGAGATGGAGTAAGAAAGAAAACAAAATTTATTGGTGAATGGTGAAAGAAAGAAAAAAAGGAAAGACAAGTATAAAAGAAATAAAGTAAGACAAAAAAACATAAGGAAAGAAAAGAGTAAGGTCACAGAGAAGCAAAAACAGAAAAAAATGAAGCAAAGGACAAGTGGAGTGGAGAAAAGGGGAAAAAAAAAACACTCCAAGTAAACTGGTCATAATTCATAATGGGCTTTTTCTTTTATTTTATTTTCTTTCTTTCTATCAATCATATCAGGTGTCTTGTCTTCTGTTGTCTTTTTTTTTCTCCTGACTAAAGAAGTTGGAACTCTCAGAGAAACCCAGAAAGAAAGAAAGGAAGGAAGGAAGGAAGAAGGAAACCTAAATATATAAATAGATATAGATAAAAGATGAAATGGATAAAAAAGTAAGAGAAAAACATAGATAAAGAAAGATAATTAAAAAAAAATCACACAGAAGCAAAAATGGAAAAAAATGAAGCAATGAAGGAAAAGTTGTGAAAAGAAAAAAAAACAAAGACAAGTAAGTAAAAAGAAGGTAATAAATTGTATCTAAAAGAAAAAAAAAATAGTGTTCCAAGTAATAAAGTCCAAACTCAAATGAGCAATAATATCCCAGAGAGGGGGGAAAAAAAGAAAACAAAAACAAAACCGGTCATACTTCATGTATTTCTTTTTCTCCCTTTTTTGTAAATTAGGTTTAATTGGTATTTATCTTTAAAAAAAGAAAGAACAACAGAAAGAAAAATAATCAAATAAAGGAAAAATAAACAAAGAACAAAAGAAGGCAAGAAATAAATTATGTAAAAAAAAGACAAAAAAATAAATAAAGTGAGACTAAAACAAAGATAAAGAAATATCACAGAGAAGCAAAAGCAGGACAACAAAACAAAGAAGGAAACGAGTAAAATGAAGAAAACAAATTATGTCTAAAAGAAAACAAATAATAACTTCAAGAAAGAAAAAAAAGAGAATGAAATATGAAAAAGAAATAGATAAATAAATTAGTCAAGAAAGAAAGAAACCTAAATACATAGATTAAGGATGAAAGAAAGAAAAAAAATCAAAACAATGATTAAGAAAGAAATAAACATATCTAAGAGAATCATTTGTCTTTCTTCTATCTATTGAATATTTTTATTTTTCTTGTGTCCTGTTGTCTTTTTTGTTTAAACAAGTAGGAACCATGGGAGAAACTGAGGGAGTTACAGAGAAACTAAGAAAGAAATCTAAATATATAGATAAAGGGCAAATGAAATTAAAAAGCAAGGTGAAAACAAAGACAAAGAAAGAAAAGAGGAACTCACAGAGAAAACAGAAAAAAAACAAAGCAAAGAAGGAAAATAGGAGAAGGGAAAAAAAGAAAGAAATAAAGAGAAGCATAGAAAAAGAAGGAAACAAATTGTCCAAAAGAAAGTAATGTTTCAAATTATGTCTAAAAGAGACAACCAATAAAAGAAAATAAAAAGAAGATACGGTTCCAAATGATAAGGTCCAAATTACAGAGGGGTTAGGGAATCCTTCTGGATCAGCTCTTTCTTTTACTCTGTCTTGAATGAATTTATTTTTCTTAGTCAAGCTGTGATGTCAGCTGTGAATGATCTGAACCTGCAGAGATAAAAGTGAGTCATCACATCTGCTATAAAAAAAACACTTCTTTTTTTATTATTTAGTGACTCATCTTAGGCCATACCTGTATCATTATCATTAAACTGGCTATTAAAAAAGGCTTCAAAGCACAGAACAGCAAGAAAAACTCTTCAAAACCTCTGTACACTTACAGTTCTTTCTTTCTTTCTTTTTTCGTTGTTTTGTGTGATGTTTCTTTTATTCCTTTCTTCCATTCTGTCTTTGTTTTTAATTCCTCATTTTTTGCCCTTGACCCCTTTTCTCTTCTATCCTTTTTGTTTTAATTTCCTTCCAATCTTTACTTTATTACTTGCTTCTCTTTGCTTACTTCTCCTGTTTCACTTTTATTCTTTGTTACTTGTTTCAGCATAGTTTTACTTATTCTTGTTGCTTTTATTTATTTATTTTATTTACTTCTCATTGTTTTTTTCTTTTTCTCTCTCTCTCTCCCTTCCTTTTTTCTTTGTTGTTATCACTTACTCCTCTTTGACTTTTTTTTCTTTTCTTTGTCCACTTTTATTCTTTTCTCACTTTTCTGTTTCTGTTTCTTTTTTTGTTTTGTTGGTTTTCTTTATTTACTTCTGTTATTCTCTTTCTTTCATTCACTTTTTATTTCTATTTACATGTCTCTCTGTTTCTTTTTTTCTTCTCCTTTTTTCCTTCCTTTCTTGCATTTTTGTTTTCACTTGCTTTTGTTTTACTTTTTGATTCTATTGTTTTCCATTTTTTTAATTGTTTCTGTATATATTTACCTATTATTGTTGTTGTACTTTATTTGTTTTATTTCTTTTTTTCTTTCTCTCTTGTCTTTATTTCATTAATTTACTTATTTCTTATTATTTACTTTTTTGTTTCTTTTTGTCTCTTTTCATCTTTTACTTCCCTTCTTCATTTTTATTGTCACATTCTCCTATTTTAGTCTTTTTCTACTTTATTTTCTCACGTTTCTGTTTTTTTACTTATTGATGTTGCTTTTCTTTGTTTCATTTTCTTCTCTTTCTTTTCTTCATTTCTCTTGTCCTGTTTTCCTTCCTTTTTTTTCCTTTTATCATTTTCACTTGCTATACATTTCCTTTTCATGTTTTCCACTGTTATTCTTTTATTACTTGTTTCTGTTTTTACTGGTTCTTGTTGTATTTCTTTTTTTATTTTTTTATTTTTATTTACCTCTCTTTGTTCCTTTTTCTACTCTTTTACCTCTCTTTCTTCCGTTTTCATTCCGTTTCAATTGCTTCTCTCTTCAACCGCTTCTTTCCTCTTTCTTTGCTTCTTGTTTCTTCTGTCTTTGTTATTTCCTAATTCTTACTTTTCCCCCTCTTATATTTAATTTTTATATTTTTGTTTCATTTTTGTGGTTTCCCAGTTGTTTATATTTTCATTATTTTTGGCTCTTTTTTCTTTTAGTTTTTTTTTCTTTTATTGTTTTGTTTTCTTTCTTTTTGTGAAGAAGGTCATGAGAAAAAGAAATATATAGAAATAAAGAAAGAACAAGTGGAGAAATGGAAGAAATCCAAAAAGGAAAGCAAGAAAATGTTCAGACAAAAATATCTTAAAAGAAATGAAAACCAAAGAAAATGTTTCTCTTCTGTTCATGTTCTTTTTGATTTACTTCATTCTCTTTTCTTTGTTTTTACCTGATTAGATTTTTTTCTCTTCTCTTGTTCCACTTTTATTTTGTGTTACTTGTTCCTGTTACTTTTTTCTTATTGTCATTGTATTTTTTTTATTTCATCTCATTGCTTCTTTTTCTCATCTTTTCTTCTCTTTCTTTCCTTCATTTATTTTTACTTGCCTCTGGTTTTTTCTACTCTTTTTATTCTTCTCATTGTGGTTCAGTTTTTTTTTTCTTTTCTGTCTCTTTCTGCTTTTTTCCTGTGTGTTATTTCCTGTCTTTTGTTTTTTATTCTTAAAAGCTTCATCTTCTATGTTTCTACCTTCTATGTTTTTTTCTACCTTCATTTTTCTTTTCTTTTCACCTGCTTCTCATTATTTTTTCCTCTACACTCTTTCCACCTTTGTTTGTTTGTATATTTAATATTTTTCTTCTGTTTTTGTTTATCATTTCTCTATATATATATTCTTTGTCTGTAAAGCATTTGCCATTATTTCAAAGAAATGTTATGTTTAAAAAAAAAAACCTAAGCAAGAATAAAACGAAGGACAAGAAAAAGTAAGAAGAAGAAGGAGGAGTCAAAGTCATAAGAACGATAAGCAAGAACCAATATAGAAATATAGAATATAGAAAAATAAAGAAACAACAAGTGGAGAAATGGAAGGAATCCAAAAATGAAAGCAAGAAAAATATTCAGAAAACAAACGAAGAGTAAATAATTCATAAAAAGAAAAAAAAAGAAAAAAATTGTAAAGAGTGATAAAAAACAAAGAAAATTCTAATTTAAAAAGATGAATACATAACATTGAAAATAAGCAAGAATAAGGTTTTTATTATTTACTATTTATTAAAAGTACATATTTTTAAAATAAAGTAAGAATGGTTTTTAGGTGCTGGGCTCAAAGTTCTGCAGGTGACCTCTGACCCACATTGTCTAACTCTACACCTACACCAAATTCCTTTGAACAAAGAGATTCAATAATAGACCAGCACAGCCCCTCCCACCCCATTCCTGACCCCGCCCACTGGTCCTCACCCGCTCAGGTGTGTGAGCCCCAGACTAATAGCATCTTATAAAGGAGCAACAAAAGCCCCCGGGGCAGCAGGGGCAGAAATCAGAGCTGCATTCCTCCTGTGAAACCAAAGACTAATGGAGCTTATATATCACCTGCCTGCCTCCTCCTCCGTAATACTGCCCCCAGGTCCTAAAACCTGCCCCACTTCATGTCTTTGTATTTTTTAATCCTAGTTTAGTTCTTTTTTGTGTTTTCTTTTCTTCAGTTTTCATTCTGTATGTTAGCTTTTTCCGTATTTTTGTCTTTTGTTCTTTTTTCTTCCAGTCATTTTCTTATTTTTTTCCTTCCTTATTTTCTTTTGTTTTTTACCTGCTTCTATGGGGTGGTTATGCCCTTCGCTTTGCCCAGTTTATTTCTTTTATTTCTTGTTCTGTTTTGTTGTGTGTTTTCTGCCTTTCATGTTTTATCTTTTTTTGTTTATTGTTTATTGTTTTTCTCTTTGTTCTTTCTCTTGTGAATATGCTTCTGCTTCTTGTTCTCTTCTTTTCTATTTGTTTCATTCATCAGTTTTTTTTTTCTTTTTACTTATTTAAGGTTTTACTTGTTCCTTTTTCTTAACTCTTTACCCTTCTTTCTTAATTTTTCAGGGTTTTATTGTTTCTCTTTGATTTTTCTCTTTTCTTACTCTTGGTGTTTTATCCCACTTTAGTTTTCCTTTCTGGCTTTTTACTTCTTTCTGACTTCTTACACAAAAGCATCAAGTTTGCATCTGTTTGTTGAATGTTGTATCTTTTTATTTCTTTTCTTGTTTTTCTCTTTCTTCTCCTTTCCCTTCTATCTTTTTTTCTTACTCTTTATTGTATTCTTCTATTCACTGCTAATTGTTTCATTTCCTTCATGTGGTTCTTTTTTACTTGCTTCTTTTTGTTACTTTTCTCTTTTCTTCTTTTCCATCTTTGCTTTGTTTTTTTTTTTTACTTGTTATTTATTTTCCCCTTCTCCTCTTTTCCTTAATTTTTCTTTCTCCTTCTGGTTTTAGCCTGCTTTAGTTCTTTCATGAGTTTTCTTTCTGTTTTTCATTCTGTATTTTCTATCATTCTTTTTCTTTCTTCTTATTCACTTCTCATTTTCCTGTTCTATTATTTATTCTTTTTCCCTTGGATTCTTAACTTTTTCTCTGTTTTGTCATTTTATATTTTCCCACATTCATTTTTATTACTTGCTTCTGTTTGTTTGTTTTTATTATTGTTGTTGCTTTTCTTTGTTTTCTTTTTCTTTCATTTACTTATATGTCTCTTTTCTCTTCCCCCTCTTTTCTTTCTATCCTTCACTGGTTTCTTTATTTTATTTTCTTAGATTGTTCTCTTTGTTTTAATCCTACTTCCATTATTGCTTTTTACATTTTTTGATTTTCTCTTTTCTTTTTTCTTTCTCTATTTTTTCCATATATGTCTCTCTTTTGTTACTTTTCATACTCACTTTTCACTTTCTACCACAGATTTGTTTTCTTTTTTGTCCACATTTTTTCTGTCCTTTCTTTGCTTTTCTTTTTGGATTCAAGCCTTTAATTTTTTTTTCTATTTTAGATTTCTTTTTACTTTATATTTCTAATGTACTTTTTATATATCTTTTACAAATATCTCTATCTTTTTTGGTTTTGTTTAAGCTTGTTTTCCTCCCTCATTTATTTCTATTACTTCTTTCCTTTTGTTTGTTTTGCTTTCTTTTTTTTTCCTTCTATCTCTCTATTTTCCTGATATGGATTTATGGTTGCGTCTCCGTCAGCAGAGAGCACCGCTTCGTCCCGGCTGGCTGAGTGAGCCGGAGTGACCTGGCGCCGCTTCATTTCTCAATCTTAATGTCCAAATTGTTTAAAAAAGTGCGGACGTAAACATTTTAACGAGGCCCTGTGGAGCTCTTTTTGGGGAGCGCCGGCGTTCCTCTTGCTCGCCTCCGTCTCCTTCCTCTCCTCTAATTGAACGACGCCTGCAGTGTTTTGCACTTATTCAAGCAGAACAAGTCAAATTTGCAGCACGGCTGAATCCGAGAGCGACGAGAGCGCCGAGCATGACTGTGTGTGTGTGTGTGTGTGTGTGTGTGTGTGTGTGTGTGTGTGTGTGTGTGTGTGTGTGTGTGTGTGTGTGTGTGTGTGTGTGTGTGAGTTTGACTGTTTTCCAGTCCGTATGAGCCCATTTGTCTGAAAAGCTACTTAACTCGATTCATTGACTCACTTGATTCATTGATTCACTTGACATATCCGAACACATCTGTCCATGTTTCATAACAACCGAAGACGCGATTGGTCATGGACTGGACCGGGTACTGATCTGGTCCTGGACTTGACTGGAAACAGAAGGACTGTCAGTACCATGCTGGGAGAGAGACACTGGGACTGGACTAGCACTGATACTGGACTGGATTGGACCCAAGATTGATCATAATATGTACTTAACTGGACTGGGTCTGAACTAGACACTGAACTAGACACTGAACTGGACTAGATTTGGTACTGTACTGGCTAATAGAGTCATACTGGGTTCTGGAGTGGACTGGATCTGAAACTGTATTGGCCAATATAAACTTAATTTGGTATTGGACTGGACTTGGTCTGAGTTGGACATTGATCTGGACTAGACTTGGTACTTTACTGGCTAATAGAGCCTTAACTAGGTGCTAGTTAGCCTTAACTAGGTGCTTGACTGGGTCTGAACTGGGCTCTCATTTGGACTAGAGTTGGCACTTTACTGGCCAATAGATTGTTAATTGGGTCTGTATTGAACAATGACCTGGGCTAGAGTTGGTACTGTACTGGCTAATAGCGTGGAATTGGGTGTTGGCCTGGACTGGGTCTGAACCTGTACTGGCTAATAGAATCATGTTTGGGTATTGGACTATGCTGAGTCTGAACTGGACACTGATCTGGACTAGAGTTGGCACTGTACTGGCTAATAGTGTCTTAATTGGGTATTGGACTGGATTGGGTCTGAGCTGGACGTGGATCTGGGCTAGAGTTGGAACTGTACCAGCTAAAAGAGACTTAATTGGATATTGGACTGCACTGGGTCCAGCAAAATGGACTAGTGCATATTGGTTTGGTTCTGGCTGGATCTAAACTCTGGAGTGAAATGTGTGCAGTTTTGGACCGGTAACTTTCCGTCGCTCTCCAGTCGTCAGTCATTCCATTCCGATTGGCATCTTGGTGTTTTCCAAACGAAGTGTCGGCCCTGACGACCGCAGTCATCGTTTCGAGGCCCGGACTAATGAGTGCTGGAGCGCTGTCACTCTCCATCGCTCTAATGGCCTTCAGCTAGCGGTTCCTGCTCCTGCCTTGCTTAAGGACGCTCCTCGTTTTGGCGACTCTCCTGTCAGTTGTCTGCCAGGTTTGACGCCTGCTGCCACGGGAGGGCCAAGTTGAGAAAATGAGACAGGAAAGAAAACCGCACTTGAAGCGTCGAAAAATTCACTCGGAAGGTATTCTCCTTAATGGTCATCAACTGGTCTTGACTTTGTGGGATCGGGATATTTGGATTTGTGCCCACCTATAGGCCAATGGCCACTGTCTCAAGGGTCGGGAGGTGCAAGACGTCTAGGTGGAAAGAGAACGCCCATCAGGGTACAACTCCCAGGATCGTATAATGCGGTTTATGCATCTAGTCCCAGATTAATACTCATGGCAATTTGCATAGGAACTGATCTCCAGTACTTTTGTTGGAAGCAGTGGTCATCAATTAGCTCACTAGGTCATCGACTGCCATCCTTGGTCCTCGTTGACCAGAGCCCACCCTTGAGGTCCTTGGTTCTTCTTGAGGTCCCTTGATTCTACAGTTCCTCCAAAGTACGTGCCTTGATTGCTCAACCAGACAATTCAGGCTGCGTTCCAACCTTGGCTTGATGGTTCCTGGACCTGTCATGACCCTGGTCGCTAGTGAAACGATGTACAGCAGGCCAGTTAACAGGGTTTTTGCAGCCCTAGTCTGTAAATAGCCAACATCTGGTCAACGCGCCGTTCCCGACGTGAGGGCAATCGATCTTCATCTCAGCTCCCCCTCCGCTCTGCAAAATCACAGGTCGCTCCTCGCCGGACCATTCAACCATCGCGAAAGGCAGGCTCGGTTTTCCGAGGAAAAACAAATAGTAAGCATGCATCACATTTCCCAAGCGCAGCTCCCATCTTGGCATCCGGGTAATTAGCGCTTGTTTTCAGAAAGGTGGATTAATGAAGCCGTGGAGCATTCCTTGCCTTAAATGGACATCGGACTCTTGTAGGTAGCTCACCGGCTTCCAGAATTCCAGGTCTGAACAAACACACAACGTCAGCGGGAATGTGGTCTCCTGGAACGAGCCTCACCTGTGGGCCTGCTGGAACATGGGGTGGTCAGGTCAATCCCAAGTTAACGTTAAAGTTGCTCATCAGTTTCCAAGATTTAGAAGGGACCGAGCACTACTAGGATTAAGGTCCCCAAACATCTAATCCAGTCCAGAAGAAGAGAAGCAGGGAGAGTGGACCAGGTCTGGCCTCCAGATGCGTGGAGGTAATTGAGCCCAGAGATGACGCAGGGAACATCTGGAGGTCAGTGACGCCACGCGAGCAGAAACTCAATCCGCTTTTAAATGGCATTTCCATGCAGCTAAACTCTTTTCTATTTTTAAAAAAGAAGCAGTCTGCATTAACTAAACGTCCTTAAAAGGTCCTCCACATCTGGCCTCCACAGGCACATTAGGAGGCTCAGGACAGGGGACAGGCCAGATCAAAAACAGTGGATCGATTCAGCTCCAGCTTATTGCTTAGCAGTCTAAAATGTTATTAATTATTATTAATATGGTTTAAAAAAGGGGAAAAACCAAACCAAACCAAAACCGATAAATGAAAGAGAATAAATAAAGACCAAAAGGAAGGAAAGGGACGCAAAGCATGCAAAAAATAACTATATAAAAATTAATTCTCACAAAAAAGAGGAGAGTGTCATGATGACATAAAAATGAAAAAAAAGCAATGGGAAAACCAAAAACCAAACAAGAACTAAAACAATGAAACAAGAAAATTTTGAGAAAAAGAACTAAAGAAAACAGAACCGCATGAATTCAGAGCAGTGAAATTAATAAGAAATGACAATTCTGAATGAAGAAAAAAAGAATAAATGAAACAAGAACAATACATGTTAAAGAAATGTAATTGAAATGGAAAACCAAAAACATCTAAAGAAACCAGAAAGATAGAAAGAAAAAAAGGTGCGAGAAAGTGAATGAAGAAAAATATGAAATCAGAAAAAAAAACAGAAAAAAAAATGCATAAAGAAAGACCAAAGAAAAGAAAGGTGAGAGAAAATGTGTAAAAGTGCATAAAGAAAAGTAAAAAAAAAGAAGAGTTCCAGACTTTTGATGGCTCCCGCTGAGGAACTGGAATGAGCGCTGTGCCAAAGAAGCAAACAGCCCAACTGTACAGGGAGAGATAAGCACTGGTTTAAAAACAGTGACAAAAATATGGGTCGCCGAAAAAAAAGTTTGAAAGGCCGTGCTGTGCATGATGAGCGTAAGCGCAGTGCAGGATGAGTTATTGAGGTTAATGAACGCTCCGTGATGTTTAATCCCAGCAGCGGCACACAGCCAGTGAGTCACCTCCATCCTCCTGCAGGGAAAGAAAACAAAAAAAAAAAAAAAAAAAAAGATGAGTAAACAGGAAACGGGACGTAAACAAAAATCCCACCTGCACAGGCCGACCTCGGATTTAATTAAACTGCGTTTGAGTGCTCGCGTTTAAAAACACCCGAGTGTATCATCATGGGAAAGGGGCCAGAACTTTTTGTGAGCACCACATCTTAGGGTTTATTTAAAAAAATGTTTAGAGAAATATGTTTTATTTAGAAAATTAGCCAAAACGTTGCATTGGTAGGAGCCCCAGTGGAGCCTTAGTGGAGCCCCATAATTAATGTTGTGTTTAGCAGTCTAAAAAGTGTTATTAGTGTGGTTGCACTAAGAAAAAAAAAGATGAACTGCGAGGACAAGAAGACTGCCGAAAGAAACTAAAGGGATCAAAAGGTAGAAAGGGTTAGGGCGATAAAAGATATGAAATATTTAAGGACAAACCAAGAAATGAGCTTAAACTGTGAAAACAGAAAGAGAGAAAAAAAAGAAATGAAATTAAGAAAAGAAAAAATGAAATCAAAAAGAAAACAACAATACATACTAAAAGAAAAGATTGAAAAATGTCCAATGAAAATGTAAAACTAAAAAGATCTAAAAAAAAAACATAAATACATTCAGATCGATGAAATAAATGAAGTTGCAATAAAGTATTAAAGGAAAAGTGAAAAAGTGAATGATGCAAAAAAAAAATGCAAAGTGTAAAACCAAAAGACCTAAATAAAACTAAAATTCTAAAAGAATGAGCAAAAACTTAGTGAAAGAAAACAATAAAGAAAATGTGAAAAAGCGAATGAGAAAGAAATATAATCAAAAGCAAAGAACCATACATGCTAAAGAAACAGAAATGAAAGAAAAACTGGGGAAATTTAAGATGCTAAAACATGCTAAAGAAAAAACAATGAAAGAAAAACATGAAAAAAATGTATAAAGAAAGAGCAAAGAAAGGAAAGGAGAGAGAATTAATAGCAAAAAGTAGAAACATGTAGATGGGGGAAAAATGAAACCAAAAGAAAAACAACAATAAAAGGTAAAGAAATAAATGAAAGAAAAGCAATAGAAGTCTAAAACAAAAATAAACTGAAGAAAACAGAAATGTATAAGAAAAGTAAGAGAAAACATAAAAAAGTGAATGGCGAAAATGAATTTAAAAGAAAAAAGAACAATGCATGCAGAAAATGAAAAAAGCAGTGAAATCATAAAAAAGAAA
Organism: Ancistrus triradiatus; assembly: GCA_025084515.1. Lineage (NCBI taxonomy): Eukaryota > Metazoa > Chordata > Actinopteri > Siluriformes > Loricariidae > Ancistrus > Ancistrus triradiatus. The sequence continues at coordinate 49,640 of JAJAGP010002689.1, read as the reverse complement.
ACAAATGCACAAAGAAAGAGCAAAGAAAAAAAAGTGAGTAACATACTAAAAATTCGAAAAGGAATGAGGAAATATTAAAGTAAAAAAATTAAAATGTGGTCAAAAGAAAAAAATGAAAGAAATGCAATGAAAATCTGAAAATAAAAGGATTTCAAGAAAATGAAATTGATAAAAAGCACATAAAGGAAAAGCAAGACAATTTTGACTCCATGACTTTAGTTCGCTCTTAGATTTATCATCTATGCCGCCCAAGGAGGTTGGGTCCCTTTTTGAGTCTTGGTCCTCCCAAGGTTTCTTCCTATAACGCTTAGGCAGTTTTTCCTTGCCACTGTCGCCCTAGGCTTGCTCAATTTGGGATTGGACGTAGTTATTAGGAGATAATCTAAACTTGTAAAGTTGCTTTGAGACAATGCTCCATTGTAAAAAGCGCTATATAAATAAATCTGACTTGACTTGACTTGACAATTTTAAAAGAAATGTAAAGAGGTGAGGGAAAATGAAATAAATGAAATTAAAATATAATATTAAAAATAAAGAAAAAAACAAATGCACAATGAAGAAACAGAGATAATTGTGAGATAAATTAATAAAGAAATGTGAAAATGTAAATGAGGAAAATTGAAATCAAAAGAAAAAACTATAAAGAAAATCAATAGAAATATAAAACAAAAAATAACTACAGGCAGCCGAAATACATAAAGAAAAGGGAAATAAAAGAAAAGAGAGATAAATTAATGAAGTGAATGTGAAAAAAAGAAAATATAATAATTAAAAAATATAAAGAAATATTGTGAAAATATAGAACAGAAAAAAAAGAAATTCATGAAGAAAGAAAAAGGAAAAAATGGTAGAGAAAGGAACAAAGAAAATGTTTAAAATTAGAAAATTAAATTAAATGGTGATGGAAGGTTTGTCTTTATTAACATATGTTCTTTACGTGCTGGGATCTTTATTTTATTTAGTCTTATTGTTGTTTTTTGTTAGTTGTAGTGTTTTTGTTCCATGGTATTTTTCTTTTTGCTTTTGTTTTTTTTTCAGTTCTCACACCTTGTTCTTGGAAAATAATGAATCATAACAGACGTGTTTTGCGTAAACAAGCTTCAACGATAATTTATGGTTCTTGTAAGCTGTATGTTTTTTTTTTTTTAGTTGTTGATTTTCTTTTTGTTTGTCACCAGCTCATCCATTTCCAAACTCTGAGTCATTCTGGTCTACAAGTCCAGACAGAAGGTGGCCCCGCCCACTAGATACCTGCAGCTAACTGATGCACCTGGAATGTAGAGACTCACCTGAGAAACATTCCAGCAAACTATGCTGGAAAGAATCATTTAAACTTTTTCTTCTTCTTAATGTGTCTGATAACTGAAATAAATCAAATAATTTTATTAAAAAGTATAATAATATGAATTGCAATTATGGGGGGAAAATACAGTGAGGTATAAAAAGTAAAAGCAGAATTAAAAATTAGAATTCATTTAGAAGAAGATAAAGATCATTTAAAGAACAATAGACAACATTTTGTTGACTTTTGTAAAGTTTTTCTTTTTTATTTTATTTTTAATATAGTATATAATACAGTTTAAAAATTATAATTTACCAAAAGTATAAGTAAAAAAAAAAAAGTAAAAATAATCATTCTAAAATAAATAGAATTGTGAATATAATTGAAGGTATTTTTTTTCCTCAATATTGAATAACAAAAGTCAAAAATTATTTTAATCTTTTTTTAACAACTTTTATTTAATGCATTTTTATTTTATTTAGTATATTTTTGATTGGTTTGATTGGTTACTATATATTTTTAACAACAAATAAGTACCAGGAAAGCAGGCACAGGCTGAAAACCAAAAATAAAAAGTATATCTAAATATAACAGATAAATAAACACAACAAATTAAATTCAATTACATTTATTTATTAGATCATTCATGAATAAATATAATTTAACTCAAATATAACTAATGACAATCATTTAATAATTATTAGATAATAAAAGCCACAATTCCTTAAACTCCTTAAAAAAATATTTTTTTGCAACTTCTATTTTAATTCAGTATATTATTGTTAGGTGTTATTACTATACATATATATATATATATATATATATATATATATATATATATATATATATTCATTCACAGGATGAAAACAAAAAACTAAATGTAAATCATATCACTAAAAAACTAACAATTTTAAATTAATTTAATTTATTTATTATGTAATTAATAAATAATAGACTTTAACTAGAATTAAAGTTCATTTTGTAATAATTATAAGACAAATAAAAGAAAGAGATTTTAAATTCTGTTTTTTTAATTATCTAAAAAAATAAAACTTTTTTTCTCATTTTAGTACACATTTTAACTGTATTATATTTTTATTTGTATTTTTTTATTATAATATATTTTTTTAAAAGAGGTGTCAGGAATGCAGTCACAGGCTGAAAGAAGAAAAGCTATTTTTTTAAAAAGCAAATACACCGACACACAAAAAAAAAAAACATAATGCAAACAATTAAAATCAGAATTGAAACATTACAATTAATTTTTCAGGATACGTTAGAAAAGTGAAAAGTGCACACATTAGCAAAAGACCTTTAAAGTACAAAGCCTACATAAAAACCTTCATATTGTTAAATATGACAAATAAAAAAATAGAATTTTATATGAAAAAATAGAAGGTAATTGTGTAGCAGTTATTAAATAATAAAAATGGAATACCAAATGGCAGTCACATTTAAACGTTTTTTATATATATATATATATATATATATATATATATATTGAAATTGTGTTTAGTGGGTAATTCAAACATTAAAGTACATGAAAATAAAAATAAATGAGAATAAAACAATAAATAAGTAATCATCTGGGAGATCCAAATTTTTTCCAGAAAATAATTCAAAAATAAAATATATCAAAAACGTTTCCACAACACTGTACAACAGTTCCAAACTACTGTGTGTGTGTGTGTGTGTGTGTGTGTGTGTGTGTGTGTGTGTGTGTGTGTGTGTATATATATATATATATATATATATATATATATATATATATATATATATATATATATTATAATGTATATATTATATATTATATATTATATGTATATATTATAAAAAAATATTAAGGAATTGTGGCTTTTATTATCTAATAATTATTAAATGATTGTCATTAGTTATATTTGAGTTAAATTATATTTATTCATGAATGATCCAATAAATAAATGTAATTGAATTTATTTTGTGTTTGTTATATTTATCTAATATATATGAGATATATATATATATATATATATATATATATATATATATTATATATAAAGATCTATATTGGCAATCTCTGCCACCTATGGCGTCCCATAAGATTCTGTTATCTCTCCCCTTCTATTCTCTCCTCTTCTCTCCTTGCCGTCATCATAATCCCCCCCTATTATTCGTTTTCTACGTCCTCCCTCCCCCCTAACATTCTACGATTCTCTTTCATCTGCACCGCGAAAACTCCCTTCTCATTTACCCCCTCTGCTTATATAATAGATATATATCTTGGCAATCTCTGCACCTATGGCGTCCCATAAGATTCTGTTTATTTCCATTATTGTCCGTTACTTTGAATGCTTACAGGAACCGATTAGAGAACTGTCCCGGAAACCAGAACCTGACTGTCCAGAGCTATCAGAGCAGTATTTAACCTGAGGCTGAGGATGTGTAACAGTTTCATCAGCTCATGTTCTAACTGATTTGTGACAGAATCGCTCTAGTACAATAAATGTGAGCTTACACCAGGTCTGGACCTCGAGGAACCAAAGTCAGACCCCTGTGTAGAGATCAGATCAGGGACAGGAACTGCTGCTTTTAAACTTCTTCCTCTCTGCGGTACTGGGAACTAGAAGGTCAAGGTAAGTGGAAATAGTGCCTTTGGACCAAATCATGTAGGTACTGGAACTGATACTTTTGGTGGAACTGGTACCTTAAAATTGGATTGGAAACCTCTCGGTTTGATATTGGACTAAAAAAAAAAAAAAAAAAAAAAACTGGTGCCTTAGTACTGGAACTCAGTGCTTTTGGTCCCTTTGAAAGAGGGAAACTAGATTCATTGGGACAAGACCTTGGGCTGTTCTTACTACCGCTGGAACTGGTACTGCATAGTAAACCATGACCAGTTTATTACTGGAAACTAGAAGATACATGTTAATGGAATGGAACTGGTGCCTTTAAAAATTGGACGCCTAAACCCATGGGTAACTGGAACTGGTTACCTTTGGTTGAGGAACTAGTTCCTTTGATACTGGAACTGAGACTATAACATGATGCTGAAACAGAACTGAAGAGGGTTGAACTGTTACCGTTTGGAACTGGGACTTGAAGAGATATGTAAATGGAACTGAATTGCCATAGTTAAAATGGCACTGATACATAATATATATATATATATATATATATATATATATATATATATATATATATATATATATATAGGTACTGGAGCTGATAGCTTTGGTTGAACTGGAACTGGTACCTTAAATATTTGATTGGAAACCTGTCAGTTTGATACTGGAACTGGTGATTTTAGTACTGGAAGTCAGCACTTTGGTCCCTTTGAAAGAGCAACTAGATTCTTTGGTATAGAACCAGGGTTCTTTCTAATGGAACTGGTACCAGATACTGAACTGTGACCATTTGGTACTGGAACTAGAAGTTACATGTAAATGGAACTGGTACCTTAATTATTGGACCACAACCCATGGGTACTGGAACTATTTCATTTGGTAGAGGAATTAGATCATTTGAAACTAGACCAAAGAGCTTTGATACTCAACCACAGCCATTAGTGGTAGTGGACCTAAAAGGTTCCAGTATATGGAACTGGTGCCTAATATTGGACGAGTATCTTTTGGTACTGGAACTGGTACCTAAGAGAGAGGAACTAGGTCTTTTGTTACTGGACCAAGAGGTCTGATACTGAAACTGTTACCATTTGGTACTGGAACCAGAAGATAACTATAAACAGTTCTGATGCCATTGCACCAAAACATATAGGTAGTGGAACTGATACCTTTGGTAGAACTGGAAATGGTACCTTAAATATTGGATTGGAAACTGTCTGATACTGAAACTGGTGCCTGGAATTGGTGCCTTTAGTACTGGAAGTCAGCGCTTTGGTCCCTTTGGAAGAGGAACTATATTTTTTGATACAGGACCAGGGTTCTTTCTCTTGGAACTGATATCTGATACGGAATCAGGGCCATTTGGTACTGGAACAAGAAGAAAATGTGAATGGAGCTGGTGCCTTTAATATTGGAAAATAATATTTTGGTACTGAAACTGGTACTCATGAAAAATCAACTAGATCCCTTGGTAGTTTTCTACAGGGCTTTGATACTGAATCTGTGGACAGTTGGTTCTGGAACCAGAAGATAAACGTAAATGGAACTGATGCCTTTGTATTAAAACATATAGGTACTGGAACTGGCACCTTAAATATTGGATTGGATTGGAAACTTATCTGTTTAAAAGGTAAAGCAAATAAATAAAGAAAAAAAAGAAAGATACAAATCTAAGGAAATCATGGAACAATTAAAAATCTTGATTTTATTTCTTTCATATAACTTTCATTTTTTTTATTATCTAAAATATCTCTTTTCTAGAATAAGCCTTGAATGCATATAAAAAAACAGAAAAAGGCAAAAAAACAGACACATGGGGGAAAAAAACTTTAAAAGATTAAATATGATGGGAAAATAGAAGAGAAGTCAAGAAAGAAAGAAAGAACAGAAATTGTTAGTAAAATATCAAAACACATCTAAAAAAAACTTAAAGTTGAAAGATTAAACTTACTCACAAAGAAAAAAAGATGATGTATGTAAGCAAATAATAGAATTTCTAAAATAGCTTGATTTTATTACTTTTATGTAACTTTTATTTCTTTATTATCTCAAAAAATCTCTTTTTCTCGAATAAGCCTTGACTACATATCAAAAAGACAAAAAATGAGAATGGAGAAACATGGGAAAGAATGATAAACAGTAAAAGTACATCTAAGTCTGATTGTGGTCCAACATCTAAAGGACAGAGGCAGAAATATTAGGACACTCTAATCCTGTTTATAATCACCCAAGTCCCAAATCCAGGACATCTGGGGCTGAGTAAGTGCTCCCGAGTCGAAAGGAGCCGAGGACTGTTTTTGAGTCCGGGGTGATAAACGAGCTGAGAAATCCGTGAGGAAGTCGTGCTCCGGAGTCCCGAGGGGCCGTGGCGGGTGACGGAAGGGCTTTCTTTAAACGGAAAAGCTCCCGAGCAGAGCTGACAGAAGCCGAGGGGCTGCTTCGTCTCCCCAAACATAAACACCTGCCACAGAAGTTTGGACAATGAGTGAGCAGAAACCCCCGAGGACACGGTCCAAAAAACAAAAACGCCTCAGCGACTAGCAGGCCATGGTTTCTTTCTTTTGTTGTTTTGATTTCTGAACTTATACTTATATTGGATACTTATAAATCTGGAAGGCTTTTTAGTTTGTTTTTATTCTCTTTAAGAAAATAACATTACTTTGACCTTTTCCTTTGCTTTTGTTTTCAATATTTGTCTTACTTTTAATTCAAATTCCAAAAAAAAAAAATAATAATAATTTCTGAAGTGTTTTGTGCATATGCATATTTTTGTTTTTAAGAAAAAATGTCAAATTAAAGCTAAGGAAAGATTAAATAAAAAAAAATGAAAGAAGATTTGCCTTTCTTTTTTTCCTTTCTTCGAAAATGCTACTCAGTCTAATCTTTCCTTTTTATGTTTTCTCTTTTTTCCCTTTTATTGTGCAAAAATTATTTATATTGACCTTTCTTCTTTTCATTTGTTAGTTTCTCTTGTTCTTTCTCTCTCTTTTTTTACAAAAATTACAAATTAAAGCCGAGGAAAGAATGAAATACATTAGGAAATGGAAAAATAAGGGAGAAAGAAAATAATCATGTTTTTCCCATCTTGTATTTAAATTTTATTTCTTTATTATTTATAAAAAAACAAATCTATTTCCTTAACTGTTGATGACTGTTTTTTCCCTTTCTTTAAAAACACATGATTAAATGATACAATATCTTCTTATTTTTTGCTTGTCAATTTTTTTTTACCTCTTTTTCCACCCTTTATTGTACACCTATTTCCTTATTATTTTAATACAAGTGTTGTACATTTTTCTACTTTCTCATGGTGGTCTTCTTTTTTTTTTTTACAAATTAAAGCTGAGGAAAGAATGAAATAATTAAGGACATAAGAAATAAGGGAGAAAGAAAAATGTGTGTGTGTGTGTGTGTGTGTGTAGATATATATATATATATATATATATATATATATATATATATATATATATATATGATGTTAATTGAATTTTATTAAAAACAATTAAAATATTTGTTCAGCTCAGAAAAAAACCCTGACAAGAATTACAAAACAAAACGTTAAAATGGAGACTAAATAAAAAAGAAATTCTGTAAAGCAATGGAAAACAGAAAAAAAAATATCCTTGGATACAGAGAAAAAAAGAAGAAACATTGGGGAAAAAAACTAGAAAGATCAAACCTGAAAAAAAGAATGAAAACAAAAAACAAGAATACAAATGTAAGGACAGAAGAGGAATTAAAGAAAATGTGTTGTTTTTCTTTGTTTTATTTGATTTTTATTTCCTTATTGTTTTAAAAATACAATTCCTACATGTTATTCAGCTAGAATAAACCTTGCATATAAACCTTGAGAAAGTACAGAAATATAAAAAGTAATTAACCTGGAAAATAAAAGAAAAAAGGAAACTTGTGAAAGAATGTGAACAGAAAAAAGTACATATAAGAAAAAAAAAGATTAAACCTTGGACACAAAAAAGAAAAAACATGGAAAAAATAAAAAACATTTGTGGATTATTATTATAAAACAAATAAAGGAAGCTTATGAGAAAGAAAAAATATCTTATTTTTCCCATTTTTAATTTAACTTAAAATAACTTAAAATAAGATATAATCTCTTAAAAAATCAATTTTCTTAAAGGTTATTCAGCTTAGAATAAGCCTTGAGTACATATAAAAATGAAAATAATGGGAAAAAATGAAAATAATAAAAAAAAAATATTTGGAGAAGAAAAGAAAAAAAGAAGAAACTTGGGAAAGAATGATAAACAGTAAAAGTACATCAAAGAAAAAAGAAAAAAACTAAAGACTGAACATTGGATACAAAACAAGAAGTGGCATGGGGGGAACAATAATAAGGGGACAATTCTGAGAAAGAATAATATCTTGTTTTTCCCATCTTTTATTTAACTATGATTTCCTTAGTATTCAAAAATATACACATCTTTTTTTTATTAATCTTAGAATAAATCTTGAATACATAGAAAAAAGAAATGAGTGGGAATGAATGAAAATATCAAAGATTTAACCTGGACAATAAAGAAAAATCCCTGGGAAAGAATTATGAAAAGAAAAAGTACAACAAAAATAAAGATTAAATCTTGGATGCAAAAAGAAGCGATATGGTTGTTTAAAAATTAAACCTGAGGAAAAAGTCAAACAAATAATGAAACAAATCTATTTTATTTAACTTTTATTTCCTCATTATCAAAAAAAAATCTGTTGTCTTAACCATTTATGACCTTTCATTTGAACTTTCTCATTTGAGTCTTTTTTGCTTTTCTTTTTTCTTTCTTTGTTTCGCTGAAAATGCCACATGCTCAAGGGGCACAATGCCTTCTTTCTCTTTACTTATGTTTTTTCCCCTCTTTTTTCATGTTTTATTTGACATGTTTTTCATTATTATTTTAAGACAAATAAAAAATTTTCAACAATTATTTATATTGTTCTTTCTTGTTCTGATTTTTTTTTTACTTTCAGGTGTTTTCCCTCTTTTTTATTATTATTGATCTTAGCTTACATTGTTGTGCTTTTTTATTGGGATTTCCATTTCATTTGTAAATTTGAAACACAGTTTGGGATAGAGCAGAGACTTAGGGGATGCCTTAAAGTTCAATGCTTTTCAAAGAAGTTTAAAGCACTTCCAAGCTAGCCAAAAAAGCAGGACAATGATGTTAGCAAGCTGCTTAGCATGCTATGAGTCAAAAGCTTTGATCATTAGCTTGCAGAAGAAGCAGCTAATGACCTTTAGGATGAAAAAGTCCCCCCAAGTGACTTTTCTTCTTTCTTTCTTTCTTGACTTCTCTTCTATTTTCCCATCATATTTAATCTTTTAAAGTTTTTTTCCCCATGTGTCTTTTTTTTTGCCTTTTTCTGTGTTTTTATATGCATTCAAGGCTTATTCTAGAAAAGAGATATTTTAGATAATAAAAAAAAATAAAAGTTATATGAAAGAAATAAAATCAAGATTTTTAATTGTTCCATGATTTCCTTAGATTTGTATCTTTCTTTTTTTTTCTTTATTTATTTGCTTTACCTTTTAAACAGATAAGTTTCCAATCCAATCCAATATTTAAGGTGCCAGTTCCAGTACCTATATGTTTTAATATGTAAGTAAGAAAGAAAGAAAGTTACAAATGTTAAGAAATAATAAAAAGACGAGGACAATTTTGGAAAAAAGGCTAAATGAAAAGTGTGGATACAAGGAAGACAAATAAAATGCACATGTAGAAAGAAAAAATAGACAGAAAGAAAGAAAGGCAGGAAGGACAGAATAAAGGAAGAAACGATGCTATAATTTTTTCATTAATAATTGAAGAAAGAAAGGGAGATGAATAAATAAAGAAAGAAAAATAGAAAGAAAGAAATGAAGGAAGGATGTTGTATATTTTTTAATTAATTAAGAAAGAAAGAAAGAAAGAAAGAAAGATGTAAAGGCAAGAATGAAAAATAAGGAAACTTTGGGGAAGGGAGGGAAAGAATTAAAATATAACAATAATTTAAAAAAACTAAGCTAAGAAAGATGGGAAGAAGACAAAGTAAAGAAGAACCAACCAGTCAATTAAACAAATAAACAAAAAAACAAATAAAGGCTGAAATAAAGATACAAAGAATATAAGGATGAAAGAGTTATACCATGTGGCTTTGTTATTTTTTTTTCTTGCATTACTTTTTTTTCTTACTACGTTTAAGTGAAGCCATAAATGTACCACTACTCACAGAGAGCGATAGACGAGACCCCCGAGCAAGAGACAGAGAGATTATTGATTTTTATTTATTTATTTCTTTTTAATGAACTGCAGTCGATCCCAAAGCCCAGACCATCACCTCCAGCCGTCCTAGAGCTTACATCAGGGGGCCGGCAGAGGAGCAGAGGGGGCGGTCACATGGTGCCATCTGAAGCGCATTAACATGGTAACGGTGAAAGATGGCCCCAGCTAGTAATGTGGCCACAAGCGGTGCCACCAAAATGGATTAGCGCCCATGGAGGGGTGAGAAAAAAAAAAGAGTGTGAGGGAACGGTAAATCAATCAGGATGGATCACGAGGGGTGAAAAGAGAAAGAGAGAGGGACATCGATAATAAAAAAAAAAGCTTGCTTCTTTTTCCTTTCTTCCATGTACCTTTTTTTATTTATTGTTTGCTTTATTTGTAGGTTCTTTGTTGGGGTATTATATTAAAGGATATTTAGATTTCTTTAAGTCATTCTTGCTCTTTTTAATTTTTTTTTTACTTTCTTTTTTATCTTTATTCCCTTTCTAGCTAAACCTTGCCCTCTTTACTTACTTATTCCTTGTGATTTCCTTTCTTTTCTTGTTTTTTTTTAGATTTTCTTAATGATTTTTGCATTTTTCTTTCTTTTCTTTTTTGTTCCTTCATTGAACATGTCACATGATGACACTTTCATCCATTCTTTTTTATTTATTACTTTTATTCATTGCTTCTGATTTTCACTCTTTTTTTTCATTCATTTATTTCTGTATTATTTTAAAAATGTTATTTTTCAATCATTGTTTATATTTTTTTTCTTACTTTTTTCTTTTTTCTTTCATTCTTTCTTTTTCTTTCCCTGGTTCTTTTGTTCTTTCTTACAGTATGTTCTTTCTTTTTTCTTTTATTAATAATTTTTTTTCTTTTCTTTGTATTAGTTTTTTCTTATGTATTTATATTCCTTTCCCTATTCCCCTTCTTTCTAAAAATACCCTTATTACCTATTGCTTCTGATTTATGTCTTTCTTTTCTTGTTTTTTTTTACTATTTTTTAATTATATTTAATTTTATCTTTCTTTTTATTTTAACTAGTCATGTTCTTTATTTTATTCTGTCTTCTCTCCATTCCTTTTTTGAGCATGCCACATGATTAAAGGATGCTTTCATCCATTCTTTTTCTTTGTACTATGTGCTTATCAATTTTTATTTTATTCGTTGCTTCTGTTTTTTCTGTTTTTTCCCTTGTTTTGATTTCCATTTCCTTATATTAAACATTTTTTTGCGTTCCTGTCCTGTGTATATCACATCATGAAGCATTGCCTTCATCCATTTTTTACTACTTTTTTTCTTTTATTCATTGCATCTGATTTTTTTTTTTTTTACTTTTTAAATTATTTCTCATTGTTTTATTCTTTGCCCACTTCTTTCTAAACCATGCCCATTGTCTTACTCATTCCATCTGGTTTATGTCCTTCTTTTCTTTTCTTTTTTTTTGAAGATTTTTTTAATTATGCTTACATTTTTCTTTCTTTTCAGTTTTACTTTCTCATGTTCTTTATTTCTTTCTGTTCTCTTTTTCTTTTTCATTTCTTCTTGATGATCAAGAGATGCTTTCATCCATTCTTTTTCTTTGTACTATGTTCTTGCTTATTTTTTTTCTTTTATTCATTTCTCAAGATTTTTTTTTTTCTTTTTTTATTACTTATTATAAAAGAACTATTATTTTAAAATTTTTATATTTATATATTTATTAATGTTATTATTGTTATTATTTAAAAAGTAATACTCAATAGATATTTATATATATGTCACAAATTCTTCACATTGTCTTTCTTTCTTTCTTTCTTTCTTTCTTTGAAAATGCCAAATGATCAAGGGACATTGTTTTTATCTTTTCATTTTCTCCTTCATACCCTCATCTTTACTTTATATATTTACTTTATTCTTAGATTTTTTATTTACCTTTTAAATTAAAAGTAATTTTTTATTTAATAGTTATTCATTTTTTATTCACATCATATTTTGTTTTCTTTGTACTACTTCTTATTTCTTTTTGTTTTACCCTTTTGCCTTCATTTCTATAATTTTAATTATGTTGTTTCTTACACATTGCTTTGATTTTTCTCTTTCCTTAAAAAAATCTTTTTACTTTCTCATGTTCTTCCCTTTTTTCTGTATATTTCTTTTGATTTTTTTTACTTTTATTTCCTTATTACTTGGAAAAGATTTTTTCAATGAATATTCATATTTTTCTTTCTTCCTTTCATTTTTACTTACTAATGCTGTGTTTTCTGTCAGTTTTCCTTTCTTTCTCTCTATTTCTACCTCTTATTGTTTGTAAATAACCAACAGAAATATTTATTTTTCTTTATTTAATTTTTTTCTTCTTTTTACCACTGCAGAATCACTGAGCTAAATCTCTGCTGATGTTCTGTGGAGTGTTGTCCCCTTTGGCCCCCCATACCTGCTAACCCCTCTTAAACCACTCAGCTATTTTACCACAAAACGTTTGGTTGTGGTTTAGTCTCTGGCATCTGTCCAAGTTTTAAATCTTAATGTTTGTGTGTGTGTGTGTGTGTGTGTGTGTGTGTGTGTGTGTGTGTGGATGGCTTCCAGACTCGACCCATACACATGTAAACCAATGTAAACCAGCTGTAACTCAAGACTCGAGGTTTACAAACAAAAACAGACGGTACATCCAAACACCCTGTTCCAGTTCAAGCACCATTTACACATGGACATCATCCAGAACCCCTAGAGATCCACCTCGGACCTCCACCCGGACCCCTGTATAGGATTTCCCCTATACACCCCTTAGATTTTTCGCTATTCCTTTCCTAAACCCTTCTATAACCCCTTCATAATCCGGTCGGATGTCCATTCCAACAAGCTGTCATTCAAACTACCCTCCATACCCTACTGAGAGACATCAAACCCCCTCCAGAACCCACAGGCCAACTCTAGACCCTACTTCAAACCCCATTAAACCCTCTCCAGATCTATGTCTTCAGATCCTGTTCTTCAGACCTTCTGTAAATCCAAATCCAGAGGTCCAGTCATTCTTGGTCTGAAACCCCCAAGAGCCGTGTCTGACACCCTATAGTTCCAACACAACCACACTTCGCCCTCTTCAAACCCTTTGTAGACTCAGTTCCACACCCCATTCATATTCCAGCCAAACCCACTCCAAACCTCCTCCTTCAGACGCTCTACAAACCCAATATTCAGAGGTCCAGTCATTCTTGGTCAGCTTTCATGAGCCCTGACTTCAGACCCCCTACAGATCCAACTTCAGTCCTCCTTTCTGACCTCATGAAACCACTCTGTACCCTCTTCAAACCATCTGTAGACCCAACTCCACACCCCCTCCAGACCTCCAGCCAAAATCCCTCAAGATCTCGTTCTTCAGACGCTCTCTAAACCAAAAATCTTGAGGCCCATTCATGCTTGGACAAAAACCTTGAGAGTGCCCTCTTGAGACCCCTATTCTGATGCCACCAAACCACTCTCCACCCACTTCTAACCCTCTGTGGGTCAAACTCCAGACCCTGATTCAGATTCCATCCAACCCGCCTCCAGAGCACCATCCAGAACCAACCCAGAACTCAAAACCCAAATCCAGACTCCATCAAACCACTCTCCACTTGCTTCAAACCCTCTGTAGACCCAGCTATAGACCTCTACTCAAATCTCTCCCTGACCCCAATATTCTCTCCAGACCCCAAAGTCTTGCAGACCTCCAGCCAGACTCGATCTGGACCACCCCAGGCTCCCCTCAGCTTCCTCTGAATGCTCCACCCTAGGCTCCCTCCGTAAACCCGATTTGTCGCGCTGACAGATGCAGAAGTTTTCTGGCAGAGGTTAAACGTTTGGACTAGCTCGGCACTTTTTGATTTCTGCACGCTTGCTTAGCTGATTAAGGCGCATGCCGATTCAAAAGCTAATCTTGTCGCATACGTTGGCATTTCCTCTCTTTGATCTAGGGCGGGCGTGCTCTCCTTCTTAGAGCTCAGTGGCGTGATAGGGTGTGATTTTTTTTATTCTTCTACAGGATCATGACGTGCTAGGGTTTGAATGATTAATGTCCGGTGTCTCCTCTCGGCATTTGTCACTGTCTGCCCTCGAGTCACTTACTGAAACCGTAATGTAATGTGATCGGGTGTCATGGTGACGCTAACAGCATCAGAGGGCCAGCCAGGACAAAAGCTGAAGAGTCTTAAAAGAAAGGCAACAAAAATTTTGTCCTGTTTTGTTTAAAGGATAGATATCATGGGCTGATCAAAGGAGATTCCTGAGAGGCTACAAAGAAGGTTACAAAGCCGTCCCTAAAGAGTTTGGACTCCACCAATCCGCCAGCAGATAGTGGCCAGTTCCACCGGAGGAGGAAGTCCATCGTTGAAGGTCATTCGTTAGCCTCCCCAGAAGTGGTCCACCAAACAACGATCTATCTGCAATGTCACAAAGGAACCTAGAGCAACTTCCAAGCAACTAAAGGTCCCTCATATTGGTTCATGTTAATTGTGGAGACCAAATAGACCATAATGCAAAAATAACCACACAATAATAACAATAAAAAATAAAAACAAAAATGCATTTTCTACATTCTCTTTTATGAATCTTGTTCATAGTAGACAAAAAAAAGGTTTTGTAAATTTTGTGTAGATGAAACTAAAGAGCAAGCAAAAATACCTCATAATAAAAAAGAAAGAAAGATATTATTTATTAATTGATTAATTTTTTTTTATTTATTTTAATTGCATGAAAGAAATAAAAGTGGTTTTATAAAATAGCCTCACAATAATAATTTTTTAAAGTTAATAAATAAAAATAATAAAAGGTAATAAAAATTAAACAATACAAAATAATAAAAAAAATACTCCAAAAAAAGATAATTTTTGTTTATTATTAAAATATATATTTTTAAACAATATTAGTTTACATTTTTTTGTTGCTGATTTAAAAAACAGGACAAAAAACAAAATTTTTAAAACCACAATTTCAATATAAGGAAAGAATGAACTTATTTATTTATTTGTTTATTTATTTATTGCATGTATGAAAGAAATGAGGGACTTTTATAAAATAGCCACACAATAATACATTTTATTATTAAAAAGTTTAAAATAATAAAAAACATAAAAAATCTTTTTAAAAACTATTTAAAAACAGACTAAAAAATGTATTTTTATTTATTATTGAAAATTATATTTTTTAAACACTATTAATATTAATTAGTTTTTAGTCACTGACTTAAAAAAAGATTTACAAAATAAACACAAACTACTACTTCAATATAAACAGGATTTTTTTCTGACCTGAGGTATGGGCAGAGCCCAGTTTGGGCCTATTTATCTATTTATTGCATGTATAAAATACATTTTATAAAGAAAAAAAAAAACTAAACCATAAAATATAAACGAAAAAAAAAGACATAAACAAACAGACTCCAGAAAAAAATGTTACTTTTTATTTATTGTTAAAAATGATTTATTTTTAACAATATTAATTTTAGATTTTTGGCACTAACTTAAAAAAAAGAATAATAAAGTAAACACAAACCACTACTTCAAAATATGCAGTTTGTTTGCTTTTCTTACACCAGAGGAAAGAGCAGAGCACAATCTGAACTTATTTATTTATTTATTTATTTATTCATTCATTTATTTATTTGCTTCTGTATTTATGTTTTAATAGACTTATTTATTTGGTAATTTATTATATATCAAACAAATAAATAATACAATGGGACTGTGGTAGCCTAGTGGGTAAGGTACTGGACTATGGACCAGAAGGTCCAGGGTTCAAATCCCACCTCTGCCAAGCTGCCACTGTTGGGTCCTTGAGCAAGGCCCTTAACCCACTAGTGCTTGGATTATAATATAAGACTGTATCAATTGTAAGTCGCTCTGTATAAGGATGTCTGCTAAATGCTGTACATGTAAATGTAAATTTAATAATAAATAAATAATAGCCTCACAATAATACATTTCATTAAAAAAACTGATATAATAAACAGACTGCACAAAAATGTAAATTTTAATTTAAAATTAGAATGAAAAATAAAATATAAAATGATAATGTGTGTAAACAATAATTTTTTTTGTCATTAACATGAAAAAAGGAATAATGAAGTAAACACAAACTGCTACTTCAGTATAAGCAGTTTTTGTTTTTCTCTGAACAGAGGAAAGAGTGGAGAACACTCTGGATTTTTTTTTTTTAATTATTATATATATATATATATATATATATATATATATATATATATATATATATATATATATATATTTTTTTTTTTTTTTTTTTAAGTTATGTATTTATTTATTGCATATATGAAATAAATAAAAGGGGGGGTTTACTAGAACAGCCTCAAAATAATACATTTTATTTAAAAAATAATAATAATAAAAAAATAAAACCTTAAATAGTTAATTTTTTTTTTTTATCTTCAAATGAACTGGTTTAAATTTTTGCCATAATGAAAAAATGAAAAGCAAAAAAAAAAAAAGAATAAACGGATAATAATTCTTGATTTATATAATTTTTTCTTTCATGTTGCTTGTTTCTTGATCTTTCCTTCTTAGCTCCAGTAGCTGCAGTGAAGGCAGCGTCACCATGATGCTCTGTCATAGCGTCGGTGTTTCCTGCCACACAAAGCTCCTCGTTCATCAAACTGCAGCTTTGAAGCCCCAATGTACAGCCCCAGCATCGGCCCTTATCAGATCAGAGGTCCAGATCCAGACGACCTTCCCGGACCTTAAGCCCGTCTGAGGAGACATGCTGATGTTACGATCTGCCAGGGTAAGGGTTAAATTCCACAACTAACATGTAACATTACAATAACTATAAGTAGCACAGAAATGATTTTATATATATATATATATATATATATATATATATATATATATGGACTATTTTTTTTTTGGTTTGTTTGTTTGTTTGTTTGTTTTTTAGCCTGTGTGAAAGAAATAGAAAGGTGCATAGAAAAAACAACCTGACAAGAATTTAAATTTTTAAATAGTATAAAAAATCAATGAAGCAGAAAATCTGACAAAAAAGCTTAAAAAAAAAAAAAAAAAAAAATTAATTCCTAATTTATATTGTTTGTTGTTGCCAGGATGATCTGAGAAAAGATGCCAAGCAAAAACAACTGGTATTTATAAGATTTTTAAGAAAATATATTTTTTAATTAAAAAAAATGTATTACATGTATTTGTATTTATTTAAATACAATGTAAATGTAAATTGAATGCAACTATAATGTAAATGTATTTATTATTATTAGATTTTAATTTGCTGATTTTAATTTAGTGTGGATGACTAAACAAAAAGCTCACTTTTGTTTTGCACCCCCAATTTAAAAAATCCAAAAACTAAATTTGCTTAGGTTGAAATAAAAAAGAAAGAAAGAAAGAAAGAAAGAAAGAAGATGAAGAAAAAAGAAACAATATCAGGTTTGAGTCTCAATATCCATGCTAGAGAACTGCTTTATCATTTTTTTTTGTTTGTTTGTTTTTTATTGCCTGTATGAAAGAAATAAAGGTGCATAGAAAAAAAATGGCCTGACATGTTTTTTAAAGAAGCTTTTTAAAAGTTTCTTCAGCAGAACTATAATTTGATGGAACATGATTAGTAATTTATATTGTTTGTTTCTTTGTTGCTCCTTAGTTGGGCAAATTAGCTGGTATTCATTTTGAACTATGAAAAAAGTGCCAAGCGAAAATAACTGGCACAAATTAATAATCAATATTTGCCTTGAACAAAATAAATAAACAAATAAATAAACAAATAAATAACCAGGAAAGAAAAAGAAGAAAAGCAGAAATAGGTTCTTGTCTCATTTTCCATTTTAGAGGACTACCTTATTGGTTTTTTTTTTGTTTGTTTGTTTTGTATTGGTTTTTTTTATTTTTTTTTTTTATGTACCTACATCTAAATAATACATGGCCCATTAAGTATATTGGATATTGTATTTAATGAGAACAAAGAAGGCGTTATTTATACTCCCACAGGGCGGGATTGTTCTGTGGATGGAGAGAAATCACAGTGGTTGGCATTAATGTTTTCTTTAATGCCTCGTTGAAGTCAGCATCCTGAGATTAATGAGGAAGACGGGAGCTAGAACGAATAGCGAGGCGTCGACGCTAATTAAATTGTAGCGTCCGCCAGAAACCGGTGTAGCCACGTCACGAAGCTCCTGTGTCACGCTAATTATCTGAATTATGGATGGAGACGTTCCGGCTCGGGCTGGAGTACCTCGGGTGTCCGCTTTTTACCTTGGCGGCGTGAAATATGATAAAATTATATCCGTCCTCGCTCCACAAAGCGGCGGAGTGCTGCGCCTTACAGGGAGGTACTGCTTCTGCTTCCCAAAATATCGCCTGCTTGTGTCGACGGAGAGCGATTCGGATTTTAATTTAGATAAAATCCAAAAAACCGAGACTAACACTACGTGACTCGAAGGGTAACAACCGGTGTCCGTGAAACTCCAACCACAGTGCCTACACTCACGAAATTAAGTATGAAAAATGTTTTTTTTCAGCAGACCTGGCACAAACCATTGACAAGGTACGTTCTGGGATGCCATATGAGTCAAAAATATTGGTGGCATGCACAATGGCTCGAGTGGCATTGCTGCAGCGACCCCTGTGGCTACTGACTGGGTCAGCTGGGGGGTTGTCCCTCAGTGCCAGTGCCTGTACTCTGGGTTGGAGCCCTGCGAGCCTGACCAGAAATAGTGGGGGTTATTGTTTATAGGCACTTAGGCGGACTACATGAATCAGGATTGAAAGGATTGCTTGTGTCTGAGGGAAGTGTGGTCAGTCAAGGGATTGTCCCCCATCACTATAGCAGCGACTGCTACAGGGCGCCCGTGTCCTGTGTTCCTCAGGGATAGACCCCTTTTATTTCGGTAAATCCCAGGTGCCAAGTCATTTTTCCATGAGGCTGTATCTAAGATTTTCACACTTTTAACTAGGTGATTCTCAGTACAAGAAGATGTAGAGAACATGCCAATCTCCACACAGACATGGTCTGTACCCTGCCATCAGAAGCTGTCCAAGCATCACCTGATCCCCCTGCCAGAAGTAACACAGACTATTTGCATTCTGTGATAAGAAACAAAGATTTCCTTCAACAAGCCACATCGGATCCATATACCATCCTCAACGCATAAAAATTTCACCGTGTTTGGAGCTTCATTTTTCACTGCTCGCTCTCATTCCTCTCAACGCTCTCCTTCGACTTTTGTTCGAATCCGTTGTCTGAGGTCCGCTGGGGGAGTCGCCAATTCAGCAGCTCGTGCCTCAGAGTCCCAGCCAGATGGTACAAAGCTACTCAACAGGAGCTGTGCGCCATGTCTGCAGGAAATATTTCTCTGCCTCGACTGTCGGCAGCATTGTTCGGACCATCTGGGATGTGGAACCTTTACAACCGGGTGGGCTAATCTGACTGTGAAGATTCCTGCCCTGGGGGGGCGAGAATGATACACTAGTGATCCACAATAAAATGATATAGAAGTGGATGAGTGCTGTTGCTGTTGCTAGAAGTGGGCATTGTGCAAAGATCACACTGAAAGCACAGGAGGTGGTGAAGAAGATGGGGGTAAGACCATAACTATCTAATAATGCAAAGGTCCCTGGCATTTGTACTGCCTTTCTTTTCCCTCTTATTGCTCTTCAATTTGGATATGCCCAGTTTACCCCCACCCACCATAGCCCCTTTACCAAAGGATGAGGGCCGTGGCCCAGCAAGGGCTTCTGTACAACTTGTGACCAGAGTCCCTTGACCCCTTCCTCCCATTCTGCTACCATCACATACTTACCCTACATGCCAAGAGAGAAGGGCCATGGCCCAGCAAGGGCTTCTGTACAACTTGTGACCAGAGTACCTTGACCCCTTACCTCCACCCCACCTACCATCATATGCTTAGCTCCTATGCCAAGAGATGACGACCATGGCTTGTTAAGGGCTTCTGTACAACTTGTGACCAGTAAGTACTCTTATTGCTCCTCAAGTCGGTTCTGGCCAGTTTCAGAGTCCCTTGACCCCTGACCACCACAGGCGAAGTCCCTATGCGAGAGAAGAAGGCCATGGCCCAGCAAGGGCTTCTGTACAACATGTGGCTGGTAACTAATCTTATTGCTCTTCAATTTAGCTCTTGCCCAGACACCAGTTAAGTGTCCTGGGAGCAAGGTGCCAGACATTACAGGGATCCTTAGAGTGCTCCATAATCGTATTCATGGTGCCCTCAGGGGTCAGTGTTGGGCCCACTATTATCTTCACAATTGAGAATTTTTTAAAGAAAATAAAAGATTGGATGCTGTATAATTTTATTTCTCATTCTAGTACATGGACGCCCTCCCAAAGAATAACCCCCCTACTTTATTTGGGATTCAGAAACTCTACCAATCTTGACGTCTTTATTAAAACCATTTTTAGTCTCTTTACACTGGGATCCACAGCCCCGGTCCTTGGGGACTGGAGTATGGGGTCACTTCTGAATCAGCTTGTTCTTGGGATGAGGGGTAGGCTTTGATGTTCTATGACCAGGGATTGTGCATTCTTGCTTTACACTAAAAGCAGAGATGGGGGCGCACTGCCAGAGTTTTGGGGTGATCTGGGGTGTCAGTTCACCTTATTCTTGACTCTCTAGTTGGGGAGTCAGCTCAATGATGCCTCATGTGACCCCCCACTTGACGGTGTTAAGTTGCGATTCTCCACTTTGTAGCTAAGCTAGGTACTTTATGAAATTTGCTCACGATTAATATTGAGACGAAGACTGGACAACATTTCTTGCAGGAATGTAGGTTGCAACAAAGCCTGCAAAACTATTTTCTCGCAATTGTGGACTGAAGCATTTTCATTAACCTATCAAGGTCGTCCATCCGGAGGATGGTCTCAGGGTCAGATGGATTTTCCGCATTGCCGCACGCAACCTTGAGGGGATGTTAATAGTATTTTTTGAGGGGGGAAAGAACCAAATCAAAACATGATGCCACCTCATTACAGCCAAAATCAGTGAAAGCCAGAGCCTTGAATGAGGCGTTCCGAGGAGGTGCGGGTCTGAAAGGCAATGGTTTGAATTGATTCGGTGCTCCGAAGATCAAGGTTTTAGCTTAATTAAATATAGATTCAAGGATTAACGTTTGAAGCTCGCAGATTCAAAAAAATGGCTTGGGAGCCAGTTTTCAGGTCGTGCTTTTAAACGGGAACTCCAGAGATGAAACACAAAGCGATTTGATACGACTCGCATTCTTAGGGGTCTTCACTTGGGTCACTTCGGCACTTTGCGAAAATGCTTTAGAAGTTTTGTATAGCGATGCTTAGATAGAGAAAAGCTTTGCTCCGTCAGTTGGAAAAAAACACCAGTTTCAGACATGTAGAGCATATTTGGGGCTGATCTCTGGGGGGATGGTGTTCCCATCTCCCTAATTGAAGCCAGTTTCCCAAAAAATGAGATGGCTTAACTGGTTCAGGCTTGCTGAAAATATCCAATATTACATATGTGTGACTAGTGAAAGTATGTGAATCTTTGCTTTCATTATCTTGTGGCCAAAAGTATTAGGATGCACACCTGCATGTGGCCAAAAGTATTAGGACACAAACCTGCACATGGCCAAACGTATTAGGATGCAAACCTGCATGTGGCCAAAAGTATTGGGACACAAACCCACACATGGCCAAAAGTATTGGGATACAAACCTGCACGTGACCAAAAGTAAAGGGACACACATCCGCATGCAGTCAAAAGTATTGAGACACAAACCAACATGGTCAAATGTATTGAGACACAAACAGACATGGCAAAAAGTTTAGGGACACAGGCCTGCATGTGGCCAAAATTATTAAGACACAAACCAAAGTGGTTAAATGTATTGGGACAAAAACCTACATGTTACCAAATTTAATGTTACACAAACCAACATTGCACATTTCAAGCACTGTTGTAGTTCCTCTGGGCAGATCTAATATTGGATAATTTTCTTCAATAACTTAACAAAGAAATATAAGATTTTTGCCTCACTGGTTTAACTGGGTTTTCCTTATTTGGGAAAATCTAGAAAATTTTAAGGGGTTCACAAACTTTCAAACATGACTGTACATCATGGATGTAGTCCATCGTCCGAAGTGGTGACAAAATAAATTGTTTTCCATGCACCAAAAGCTTTGCTTGCTTTCTTGTTTTTCTTTTTAATCCCCTCTTTGGACCTCTGGGTTATTGTTATTTTTTATTTTTAGCATCTTGCTGCTTGCCTGCTCCGTGTTTACCTTCTGATACCAATGAAAAATAACACCATCAAGAAAGCAACCAGACGGTAATAAATGCTGTCTAACTCTTCTTGTCGGATGAGGTGCGACTCCGCGGAGACCCGGAAAGAGGGCTGGAGAGTTCTCTTCCATCCTTATATAACTCAATTCAGGCTCTTTTTTATTCCTTTCTTTTTGTGTTTTTTCACTGTAACTCACGCTATGGTTTAAGGCCTCATGAAAGTCAACGATGTGCTGCGATTTAGCACCGACCAAGGTCTAGCTAATGGGAAGCCACTCTGGAAAATCTCCTCGTGCCTTTTTATGAGGTACACATAAATTAGGTGTGGGGAAACAATTGGCAAAAAAATCCTCACAAAAAGCCAAGCTCATCCAAGCTTCGGTTTTACATGACTCAGGCAATAACCGGATTTCTACTCTGTGACCAGCCAATAATCTCACAGGAGCATATGACGTAAACTTCGTACTTTAATAATTAAATAAAGAAATTCATCATTTCCTCACGCGTTTCAGAGACACCACAAATTTAATTCCAGGGTTGCCAGATCCCGTGAGGGAAACACACCGGCAGCTATGGTTAACTGTTTTCTGGGAGCCAGTGTGCCAGACATTACTGGGATCCTTAGAGTGCTCCATAGTCGCTGTCACGGTGTCCTGCAGGGGTCAGCATTGGGCCCGCTATTACCTTCATAACTGAGAATTTCTTCTTCTTCTTTTTCTTTCGGCTTCTCCCTTTATCAGGGGTCACCACAGCGAGTTAAACGTTTCCACCTCACCCTGTCCTCCACATCCTCTACTGTCACCCCAACTCCCTGCATATCTTCATTTACCACTACCAAATAACTACTCTTTGGTCTTCCTCTCCATCTCTTGCCTGGAAGCTCCATCTCCAACATCCTCCTACCAATATATCCACTATCCCTCCTCTGCACATGTCCAAACCATCTCAGTCTTCCCTCTCGAATTTTGTCTCCCAATTTTCCAACTTGTGCTGTCCCTCTGATGATCTCATTCCTAATCCTGTCCACCCTAGACACTCCTAAAGAGAACCTCAAGATCTTAAGTTCTGCCACCTCCAGCTCTGCTTCCTGCCTCTTTGTCAGTGCCACTGTCTCTAAGCCATACAACAAGGCTGGTCTCACTACTCTCTTATAAATCTTTCCTTTCACTTTTGCTGCGAACCCTTTTGTCACACAGCATCGACACTCTTCTCCACCACTCCATCCTGCCTTGTTACTCTCTCTTTACCTCCTTTACACACTCCCCATTTCCTTGGACATTGATCCCAAGTACCTGAACTCCTGTACTTTTGTGACCACTGATCCCTGTAGCCTGACAGTTCCACCTGCCTCCCTTTCATTTACACACATGTATTCTGTCTTACTACATTTGACTTTCATTCCTCTCCTTTCCAGATTATACCTCCACCTCTCCAAGTTCTCTTCTACCTGTTCCCTGTTCTCACTACAGATCACAATGTCGTCTGCAGACATCATAGTCCACGGCAATTCCTGTCTCTCCATCATCGGAGAAAATAAGAAGGGACTCAGGGCCGATCCTTGATGCAGTCCCACCTCTACCTTGAAGCTATCTGTCACTCCTACAGCAGATCTCACCGTTGTCACGTTGTTGTCATACATGTCCTGCACTAATCTAACGTACTTTTCAGCCACTCGAGACTTCCTCATACACCACCACAGTTCCTCCCTTGGCACCCTGTCATAGGCTTTCTCCAAATCCACAAAGACGCAGTCTAGCTCTTTCTGACCATGTCTATACTTCTCCATCAGCAGTCTCAAAGCAAAATCGCATCTATGGTGCTCTTCCTTGGCATGAAACCATACTGTTGTTCATACACTGTCACCTCCTGTCTGAGCCTAGCTTCCACAACTCTCTCCCAAATCTTCATTGTGTGGCACATCAACTTTATGCCCTGTAAGAGCCACAACTCTGTACATCACCCTTCTGCTTAAAAATCGGTACAAGTAAACTTTTCGTCCATTCCTCCGGCATACTCTCATTCACCAGAATTCCATTTAATAATCTAGTCAAAAACACCACTCCCAGCTCTCCTAGACTTTTCCATACCTCAACTGATATGTCATCAGGTCCCACTGCCTTTCCGTTCTTCATCCTTTTCAAAGCTTTCCTCACTTCGTTCTTGCTAATCTTTGCTACATCCTGTTCCACAATTTCTACGCCATCCAACCTTCTTTCCCTTTCATTTTCTACATTCATCAACTCCTCAAAATACTCCTTCCAACTTTCCCTCACCTTCTCCTCACCTGACAGTACATTTCCATTTTCTATCCTTGATCACCCTGACATGCTGCACATCCTTTCCAGCTGTATCTCTCTGTCTCACCAGCAGATACAACTCCTTCTCTCCTTCCCTACTGTCTAATCTTTCATATAACTCATCGTAGGCCTTCTGCTTGGCCTTTCCTACCTCCCTCTTTGCCCTGTGCCGCATCTCCCTGTACTCCTGCCTATTCTCATTAGTCCTGTCCCTGCCCCATTTCTTCTTTGCTGACCTCTGTCTCTGAATAACCTCCTGCACTTCCTCGTTCCACCACCAGGTTTCCTTTTCATCCTTTGCCTGTCCAGAAGACACACCCAGTACCTTTCTACCTGTCTGTCTAATTACTGTTGTTGCTACTACCCAGTCATCTGGGAGCTCTTTCCTATCACCCAAAGTCTTTCTCAGCTCCTCTCTGAACTCCTTACAACATTCTTCCTTTCCCAACCACAACCATTTGGTCCTCTGCTCTGCCTTTGTCCTGTTCCTCTTCCTAACCACCAGAGCCATCCTGCACACCACCATCCAATGCTGCCTAGCTACACTCTCCCTTGCCACTACCTTACAATCACCGATCTCTTTTAAGCAACCTCTTCTACATAGGATGTAGTCTACCTGTGTGCTCCTCCCTCCACTTTTATAAGACACCCTATGCTCCTCCTTCTTTTGGAAATATGTGTTAACCACAGCCATTTTCGTTCTAGGTTCCTATCCTTAACACCAAACCTGCCCATCACTTTCTCATCTCCTTTTTTACCAACATGACCATTGAAATCTGCACCAATCACCAGTCTCTCCTCCCTGGGAATGCTCTCAACCACTTCATCTAACTCCCCCCAGAATCTCTCTTTCTCCTCTAATTCACAGCCAACTTGTGGTGCATAGCCACTAACAACATTCACCATTACGCCCTGAATTTCCAGCTTTAAACATATTATTATATCTGACACCCTTTTCACCTCAACGACATTCTTTACATAGTCCTCCTTCAGGACCACACCAACTCTATTTCTCTTCCTATCCACACCATGGTAGAACAGTTTAAACCCTGCACCAATGCATCGAGCCTTGCTACCCTTCCACTTTGTCTCCTGCACACACAAAACATCGACCTTTCTCCTTTGCATCATATCAGCCAGCTCTCTACATTTCCCTGTCATCGTCCCTACATTTAGAGTTGCTATCCTCAGTGCTATATTCTGCCCTCCGATTTCTCTCTGTCTCCTCACCGCTTCCTCTCTTTTCGTCTTCGCTTTTCTTTTTTTTTTTGGCAACAGTATAGTCCAATTTCTGTCCCTTTCTTCTCAATTTCCGCTGGTGCCCTGTTTGCTACCAGTACGAGTGGCGGTCGTTGTTAACCCGGGCCGCGACCGATCCGGTATGGTGAAATTATTATGAACTCGCATACTAGATTTGGCAAATGTTTTACACCGGATGCCCTTCCTGACGTAACCCTCACCATTTATCTGGGCTTGAGACCGGCACTAGAAATACCCTGCCTGAGCAAACTAGCAGCTGGTTTATAACTGAGAACTTAATAAAGAAAATAAAAAGACTGGATGCTGTATAATTTTCTTTCTCCTTCTTGTACATCATTCAAAGTATTATCCACTTAATCCTGGTCATGGTCGTGGGAAAGCTGGTGCCTAGCTGGCATCCCAGGGTGCAAGGCAGGAACAGCTGCAAATAGGGCAGCACCAATCCATCATAGGGTGCTGGTTTGCCCTTAATTTTAGGGTTGCCAGATCCCATGAGGTAAACAGCCACTGGGTCTATGGAATCAAACCATAAAGAAGGAAAGTCTCTTAGAATAAGCAGGCCTTACATCCTTGCTTGATTCCGCAAACCCCACCTCCTCATTTATTTTAGCTTGCTCAGAGTTGGTGATGAGGCAACGGAAAAAATATCAATGACCGATTATGCCTCACTAGACCCCAGGTGTGTAGCCAAAACTGATGTGAAAAGCCAAGGCTAATATCGTGACCTAAACTCATACTCAAAGCAAGCAAAAGCAAAAGTAACTGAGGATGCAATTAGCTAGCCAGACGTCGTGACGAATGTGAAACTGGGCGTGCAGCATCCTCGTCGCAAGCGCATAATTAAAGCGCCGCCTCGTTGGCTTCTCAGACGAAGCGACCAATTCTCTGGCTGCTAAATTATTAGCAGGATCGCCGCTTTCAAATAAATGCTGCTTTGCCTCTTTGCCTGATGACTATTTTTTTGCTAATTCAGTTCACACCACCCTTTGTTGGTTCTGCAGCAGGTGCCGAAGCAACAGCGTGAATCAGCAAGTTACAGGCCGGAGTTCTCTCAGGGAAAGTGTGGGAGAAGCAAGAAAGAAATTACGAACCCCATTAGCAGATTGTGATAAGAGGATTGGGGTTAGTGACCTAAAAATAACACAGGTAGGTTTGCCTAATTGGGGCGTGGGGGGGGCGTGGGGGTGGTGGTGGGTGGGTACTGCTGTATTGATTCAAACTAGTAAAAATGAGTAAAATGTAAAATGAACAAAACTGTGAATTAACAAATAGAAAGGAAAAAAGGATAAGGTGATCAACAAAAAGTGAAAATTGAAGAGGAAAAGACATTGTATGGGGGGGAAATGAGGGCTATGAAGAAACTTAAGAGTAGACATAAAGATGATAATAAAAAAGAAAAGAAAAAGAGAAGTGGTAAAGAAAAGGGGGCCAAAGGGACCAAAAGGAAGAAGTACAAACTACAAGCAAATAACATGTAAAAAGTAAAAAACTGTGAAATAACAAAGATAAAGAGAAAGAAAAGAGGATAAGGTCATGTAACAAGAAGTGAAAGTAGAAGAGGAAAAGAGAAGGTATGGGGGAAATAGAAATGAAAGTGGAAACTAAATAGTAGACACCAATAGGGGGCTCCTTATCTATGTGAATGCCTTACATTTTTCCACAACGTCCGCACCTTGTTGTCGGTCCCTTGCCACTCCTGATGCAGTGAATTCTGTGTTTTTGAATAAATGTGCCTGAAGAAATGGAACGATGGGGGAATGTTGATCAAATGTAATGACTGTATTTCATTTCTTGTCTCACCACGATTTCGAAAATGTAATTTCAGGCATTTTTGAGACAGTTTGCAAGCATAAGTAGAGGTGAAACGTGATTATCCGCGGAATATCCAGTAGCCTATCAGCTTAACTTTACCAAGCTGTGTTTGCATAACACAAACTTCATGTGCAGAACATGAGGCTGCTACTAGGCATCATTGCCATAACAACAGCAGTAAACTTGTTTTTTCAAGTCTCTTAGAATAAGATTTTGGCTGATCTGATCTGGGGGCTGTGGGGAGGGGTACGGCTGCTTTGATTCAAAGAAACTTACAAACAAAGCTTTATAACCAATTTCCTTGGTTTTCTTAATTTCATTGTCCTTCCCTTTTCCTTGCAACAGCTTGAGGAGCTCAGCCAAGACCTCCAGATCCTCCTGGGGGATCCCCAAATGTTCCCCAAGCCACCTGTGAGATATAATCCCTCCAGCGAGTGATGGGTCTGGACTGGCTCCAAAGGAGCAGTGGCTCTACTTCAAGGCTCTCTGCCAGAATCCTTGCCCTGCTGCAGAGTGGAAACCCAGCAACCCTGTGTAGGAACCTCTTTTCTTCTGCTTGTACCCTCAATCTTAGTCTTTTGGCCACCAACCCATAGGTCATGACGGTCTCCCAGGT
Organism: Ancistrus triradiatus; assembly: GCA_025084515.1. Lineage (NCBI taxonomy): Eukaryota > Metazoa > Chordata > Actinopteri > Siluriformes > Loricariidae > Ancistrus > Ancistrus triradiatus. The sequence continues at coordinate 21,296 of JAJAGP010002689.1, read as the reverse complement.
GGGGGGATCCCCAAAAGTTCCACAAGCCACCTGTGAGATATAATGCAATGGGCCTTGTGAGATGCTCAAACCATCTCTTAACTGGCTGCACTCCATTGGAAGGAGCAACTTCCCTGGTGAAGTTGAAAAAAGGTCGCCAGGATCTGCCCTGCATTGGGGTTCTCCCAATGTGAGAACCTGTTTAGGTATTCTTATTGAGGAAGGAATTAAGATGTCTAGCCAGTGTTCAGCTGCTGGGAAGGTTCTGAGGTTGGACAGGATCTATTCAGGATTGTGGCTGGACTGGGAGCTCCTGGAGATCCTCTGTGGCAAGTTTTTGTAGATGACTTCTTCTTAGGATAAGGTTTTTGAGGGAAGTCACCTGGGGTAATGAGAAAGATCCCCAGGACTGTCCCAGGGTTACGGCTGGTCTAGAGGTCAGATGTCTTGCCAGGTTGCCTCTTGGAGGTTTGAGCCGATCATTTGAGTCATTAACGGATTCTGTACCTTGTTCCTCGCTGATGATGTAAGTTTATCATAAAGCTCCCATCATCACGTATCAAGGTCGCACCTTCAGACAGCCACAGAGGACACCGGCAAACAAAGAAAAAAGCGAGCCAGCAAGAGGGAGTGTCCTTGACACACTTTCCCATCGGATGACCGTTGAATCTCCATAGCTCTCACCTGACTGACACATCAGGTGGATTTCAGAGCTCCCTAAACGTTAGCCGAGTTTGACTTCTACTTCAAAGGCACCATGACAAAGAAGAAAAAAAAGCAAAAGTCGTCCACACATTAAGATGCTCCTCACTTATAAGATCATTAAAAAGCCAGTAGTGGGGTTCTTAATAGAGAAATGTCTCGGTGCTCAGAGGCTCTCGCTGTTATTACACCAGAGACTCTCCTATAAATTGTATTCTGTTTAGCGCTAATAGGCAATCAGGCGAAAATACATTTTTATGTTCGGCACCAATTTCATAAGGATGAGCTTCCCACGGAGTTTAAGCAAACTCGTTCGCTCAGAACATTAAGTGCGGAAGCTATTTAGTGTGACTGGAGTTACGATGATGATATCGCTATCCAGAGATTGCTACAGATTAAAAAAAAAAAAAAAAAATGGGGCTAAGGGGACTCCATTTAAATGCATGGTTTTAAATATATAATGGATAGATGTACCGTAGATAACATTCAACCGACAATAAATAAACAAATAAGTAAATAAATAAATAGCACTACCAACATTGGGTACAAGGTGGGAAAAAAACAAAACAAAGTCATAACTGGCAGAAAGTACAAAAAAAGAGGGCAAGAAGAAAATATTAGACAAAATGGCAAATAATTACAAAAAGGAGACATGTAAAATAAAGTATAGGAGAAACAATAAATTATATGAAAGAAAAATGATATCATTGAGGATGAAAACAAGCAAAACAAAAAAAAAAGACAAAATAAAGAAAAGTATAAAAATAAGAGCTATTGAGATCAAAACAAAACCTATTGAAAATAAAAGCGAAATGATGAAACTGAAAGAAAGAAAGAAAGAGAAAGAAAGAAACAATGGGTAAATTGTTGGGTAAAACATAAATGAAAGACAAAAGTAAAAATAAAAAGAGACATAAATAATGAAGTAAAATACATTATAGTAAAAACAATAACTCATAAGAAAGGAAAAAACACAGAAAGCGAAGAAAATAAATAAAATGAGAAAAATAAGGAAGATAAAAACAAAGGCTATTGAAAGAAGGATAAAAACTATGGTAGGAAATATTATATAATACAAAATATATAAAGCAAAATCAGAAAGAATCTGAAAAGAATGAAGAAAAGGAGTTAAACTAAGAAAAATAAATGTGAGTATTTTTGGGCAAACTGAAAAAATAGGGTAGAAATTAGAAAAACAATCAAAAACGAGAAACAGGTAAAACCTAAATAAACAAAATGAAAAAAAAAATATTGGATAGAAAATAAATCATTGATGGGGATGAGAAAAAGAGGAGAAAAAGAAAGACATAAAAGAAACAAAAGTCAAGTCAAGTCAGATCTATTTATATAGCGCTTTTTACAATGGAGCATTGTCTCAAAGCAACTTTACAAGTTTAGATTATCTCCTAATATCTACGTCCAATCCCAAATTGAGCAAGCCTAGGGCGACAGTGGCAAGGAAAAACTCCCTGAAATAGTAAAATAAGAAAGTAAAATAAAATAAAATAAGTAAAATAAGAAATATTTTAAAAAGATAAGAGAAATAGTACAGAGAACAACAGAGAAAAAGACAAAAACAGAAACAGTTGTCTAAAGTATGAAAACAAGAAACAAATAAATGACAAAAAGACAAAAAAGACGTAAATGACACATACAGATGATCTTGAGAGAAAAGACAGGGAAATAGAAAAACAAGGGCAGTCTGTGGACACCTGGTATCAGCTGACGCTAATGCGATTACAGCGCTATATTAGCAAAATGCAAACTTTTTTCAGTAATATGTTGGTATTTCTGAGGTAAATGTCAATATTGGCTATAAATTTATACGGTTAGTTTGTGCGTTTTTACGTCGTCTGTACAAAATCCAGGCAGTTAGATGTGCCAGCTTTTGTTAAATGGCTTGATATGAGAGAGAGTCAGTGCCTCAGTGTATAATGCCTCAGTGTTACCCCTCCCCCGCTCCGTCGTTCTCCACTCCTGTGCTGAGTGTGTGTGTGTGTGTGTATGTGTGTGTGTTTGTTTAATTGAATTTGCATTACTGGCTGACCGGTCTCATTGCCATACACCTGCAACCTTGCTAATCTCTCTCTCTCTCTCTCTCTCTCTCTCTCTCTCTCTCTGTCACACACACACACTCACACTGCACAAATGGAGCATCACAAATGAGCACAGATGCTAACAACATTCAAACATTTGTACATACCATTAGGAAAAACAAAGAGCTAGCTGCTTTAGCTCGCTAAGCTATGTAGCCGAAGATTTAGCCTAACCCCGCGCTGCTTTTTACACTTGTTACGCTACTAGTGCATTTATCCCGAAGCTAAACGCATTAGCCCCAAAAAAACAAACTTGAAATCTCATCCGAAGGAGCCTGTTATTGTTAAAGATCATTAAAGATTCCGTTTAGCGTCAGCGCCGTCGGCTCACACTCCATTACAAATAACTAAACCTAGATGTTGTAAAAAAAAAAAAAAGAAAGCATCGGGAAGAGGGCAACTTTGTTGGGATTGAAAGCGCTAATAACAAATAAATGGCGTGAGGAGAGCAGCTTGCTGCCTCTTAGCCGTTTTCCCTCCGGTTAGCACGACGGAAACCAGTTAGCGCCGGCGCGCTGTCGTTACGCTCGTCCTGAGGTGTTTACAATCTGTTAGCCTACGCTAATTAGCACCTGCCCGTCCATTATACGCAAATATCCACAGTGTGATATCTTCATTTTTGATTCTTATTGCTGTCTGTTTTTCTTACTTTTTGAGCCTTTTTATTTTATTTTACTTTCCTGTATTTCTGTTTTTTTTTCCACCGTTTTGTTTTCATCATTTTCTCATCATTTGAGTATTTTCTTCCTTCCATAATTTCTCTATTTCTCCTCTATTTTACTCAATACTTTCTTAGAGATTTCATCTTTGGCCACACTCTCTTTCTCTCTTCTCTTTTTAAATTTTTTTTATTATAATCTTTATGTTTGCATTTTTGTTTCCCTCATACTCTCTCCTGTTCTCCTCCATTTTCATTTTTTTATTCCGCAAGCTTGTCCTCTTTTCTTCCTCTTCATCTTCATTTCTTGAAATGTTCTCCTTTTTTAATTTGTTGTATTTTCTTTGTTATTTTTTACTTGGATATTTTTGTTTATTTTTTTGTTTTTTTTATCTTTCAAATCTCTTTTGGGTTTTTTCATCAGCTTTTGACTCATTATTTTTTTATAGTTTGGAACTTTTCTTTTTTTTTTTGGTCAGATTTCTTCATGCTTTCATTACCCATCTTTCTCATTTCCCCTTTTTATTATTATTGTCCTATTTTATTTTTGTAATATTGTCTAATTTCTTCTAATATGGATCTTTTTAATTTTTATTTTCTATTTTTTATTTTATTTTCTATTTTGGTGTTTTCATTCCTAATAATTTTCAATTTTGGATCATTCATTTTTTTTATCATTATTTCTTTCATTCAAATCCCCTTTTTTAATGTCATTTCATTTTTTTCCCTTCCTTTTGGTCTCATTAATTCATGCTTTCTTAACCCACTTTATTTTTCTACTTTTTCTTTTTTGTCTTTTTTATTGACATAATGTACAAGCTCTTTAGGTCTAGTATTATTCAGATTTGACCTTTTTTTCTATTTTTTACTCTATATTGCCTTCTGTTTTTTTCTTCAATTTTCACTTTTTATTACATGACCTTATTGTCTATTCTTTTGTCTTTTTATTCATTACTATTTATAGTTTTGCTCTTTTTCTTTTTTTCTTTTGGGTTGATTGTCTTCATGTGTTCTTCACGCACTTTTTCCTTTTTATCATCAACTTTGTGTCTACTTTTTATTTTCATTTTTATTCCCTCATAACTTCATTTTTTTCTCCTCAATATTCTTTTTTATTCAACAATCTTTTATTCTTTTCTTTTTATTTTTTTCATGAAATTCTCTTTTTTCTTGTTTTCAGCTTTTTTGTATTTTCTTTATTATTTTTCACTTGGATCACTTATTCTTTTAGTCTTGTTTTTGTAAGCTAACTTTCTTTTCTATGTTATTATGATCATCCATTTCATCCACAATTCTTTCTTTGAGTTTCCTTTTTCACATTTTCAATTTTTGTTTTTTTCTTTGTTATTATTTCTTTTATTCCTGTTTTTTCCTCCATTTTTTACTCATTACATTCTTTACATCCTTTTCATTTAATTCTGGTTTTATTTCTTCTCACTTTCTTCACGTTTTCTTAACCCACTTTATCTTTCTCTTTTTTTCTATTCTTTTCTCATTTTCCATTTTATCTTTACCATCCTGTATTGCCTTGTTAGATTTACTTTTTATTTTCCTCCATACTTTCTTTTTTTCCACTTTTCTTTCTCGTTTTCTTTGTTAATGCACCTTTTACTTACTTTTTATTCATTACTTTCCTTGATCTTTCTTGATTTCTTCATTTTGGTCATCCACTTTTCTTTTGTCTCTTCTCATTTTGTTTTTTTATTATCTTTTTGTTGACTTTGTTTTTTTATTCCTATTTCCCATTTTGCATTTTCCATTTTTCTCCTCTATTTTCACTATTTATTACAAAAGCTTATCCTCTCTTTTTTTTTTTTACTTTTAAATTTTGTCATTGTATTTTCTTTACTAATATTTTTCACTTTGGATCTCTCATTTTTAATTCTTTCTTTTTCTTTTTTTACTTTTTATTCATTACTTTATCTTAGTTAGATACTTTTACTTTTCATTTTTTCCTTTTGGTCTCATACCTTTCTCTTTTTTTCTTATTTCACCTTTATTTTATTGTCCCTTATGGTCTCTTTAGGTCTATTTTTATTTGTTATTTTTTCCCAATTTCTTCCACACCCTATTTTTAATTTTTTTAATTTTTATTACGCAACCTTGTCCAAATTTCTTTCTCTTCATATTTTACGTTTTATTTTCTTTTTACTTCTTTCTTACTTCGTACACTTTAATTCCCACTTTGCATCACTTTTTTCCTCCAAATCTATGTTGATTGTTTTTACTCATTACTTTTTTATATATTTAAATATATAATTAATATATATTTAATTAAATATATATAATTCTTATATTCTTATATATTAATTTCTTCTTTTTGCTCTTGTTAATTTATTTCTTCTTAATTCACTTTTTTTTCTCCTTTTTTTTCTTTTTTTTATGTGCTAGCTTTTTCGGTCTACTTTTTATTTTCTATTGTATTATAATTTTCATCCATACTTTCTCTGTTTTTCCTCTAAATTCATTTTCTATTACCCAACTTTTGTCCTATTTTCGTTCACTTTATTTTTCTTTCTTGAAATTTTTATTTTGCTTGTGTTCAATTTATTATTTTTTGGATCACTATTTATTGTTATTTTTTTTTTCCTCCAAATCTCTTTTTTTAATAAATTTGTTTATATATTCATTTATTTATTTACCAATTAAACATTGCATTTTTATAGTTTTAACTTTATTTCTCAGTTCTTTAGGTCTCATTTCTTCAGGGTTGCTTCACCCACTTTATCTTTCTCATTTCTTTTTCACCCCTTTTTTATTATTGTCCTCTAGTGTCTCTTTATGTCGACTTTAGTTTTTTATTTAATGTTGCTTTTCTTTGTTGGGTCACTTATTCTTTTATTCCTGTTTTTCTGTCCAAATCTCTTTTCATTTATTTAAATACTTATTTATACTTTTTATTCATTATGTAATTATAGTTTGGCTCTTTATGTTTCTTCTTTTCGATCTCACTTATGTTTTCTTTACCCAGTTTTGTCTTTCTCCTTTTCTTGTCCTTAGGACTCTCTCTATATATTTTTTATTCCTAGTTTCTACAGTACTTTCACTTGTTCTTCTCTATTTTTCATTTTTATTACTTAACCTAGTCCAATTTTCTTTCTCTTTGTCTTTGTTATTGTTATTCACTTTGGGTCACATTTTTTAATCACACCCCATTGCTGTTTATGTTTTGGTTTTTAATTCTTTATTTGTTTATTTATTTATATTTGCTTTGTTGTTCTCACTTACTCACTCACCCACTAAATCTTTCTTTTAATTTCTCTGCTTTTTAAAAATTTGATTTATGTAATTCATTTTTGCTTTTTTTTTTTTTTGTTTCGTTGTTCTCATTCTGTTAAGTTACCTTTTGTTTCACTTCACTGAAATCTTTTTTTGTTTATTTTGCCTTTCTTTCTTTCTTTATTTATTTATTTCTTTTTCCAATATACTTTCTATTTTTCATACTTATTTTGGACTGACAGAAGCAGGATGGTCGTCCTGGGCCATTCAGACCTAGCTGTTAGGAGGTGTTGGGAGCAGAGGTTTTATGGGGGCACACACACAAGGTGAGCAGCCTCCAGACAGCCCAGACAGACCCCCAGTACAGAAGATCGTTTGATCCACCGACAAGCACAAGCAGCTACCTCAGTTTGGTTATCCAGCATCCAGACATAGGGGGTACCTTCAATATACACCCCTGCCTCTGCCCGGACCATTTCCAGGTGCTTAGCAGAAGAAAATATGTTGTCACGGCGCCCATTACGTGTCCTGCCATTAGCAGCCTGCAGCAGTTGCCTTCATTTGCAGTGGTGTCATGAACGAGAAACCTGGACTGCTACAGAGTCCTACAGTTGGTCACCCCTAGTAGTGATATGAGGGACACTAACAAATCAGCGATATATGCAGGACATCTTGTGTTGCCTCTGGAACTTTTCAGCAGGATAATGCTCACCCACACACAGCAAGGGTTTCCCAGGAAGGTCTCCACCAGATTGAAACACTTCCTTGGCCTGCCGATCACCGGATTTATCACCAATTAGGTACTTATGGGCCCAGCTGGAACACCAGTTTTAGCAACCTGTGTGCAGGATCAACAGGCCTGACTGCTGGGCATACAGTGGTGCTTGAAAATGTGTGAAGCCTTTAGAATTTTCTATATTTCTGCTTAAATATGACCTAAAACATCATCAGATTTTCACACAAGTCCTAAAAGTAGATCAAGAGAACCCAGTTAAACAAATGAGACAAAAATATTATACTGTGGCAGGGTTGCGAGGCAGGCAACAATGGCAGGGCTGCAAGGAGAAAGCCACTGCTCTCCAAAAAGAATGCTGCTGCTCGTCTGCAGTTTGCTAAAGATCATGTGGACAAGCCAGAAGGCCATTGGTAGAATGTTTTGTGGATGGATGAGACCAAAATATCCCCTTTTGAGACTCACTAATATGTATGTTGGATCATTTTCCTCAATAAATAAATGACCATGTATAATATTTTTGTCTCATTTGTTTGAAACTTGTGTGAAAATCTGATGATGTTTTAGGTCATATTTATGCAGAAATATAGAAAATTCTAAAGGGTTCACAACCTTTCAAGCACCACTGTGTGTGCCACAGGATACCATACAGAACCTGCATGCCTCCTTGCCCAACCATAACTTCTTGTTCTTGTCTCCAGCCTAGAGGCATCACTAGACGGGTAACAGGGTAACTAGAACATCCTTATAATTGTACAGTTTTCCTCAATAAACTTATCCTTTCCCTCTAATACTCTAATCTCTTACATATATCGTCATTACATTCACACATATAAAGATTCATTAAATCCCAACAACACCTTCTTGGGGAGTTTTTTTTGTCAATGAGTAAACTTTCCCTCACACATTTTCACCAGGCTGTCCTTGCAGGGTGGTTGCCCTGTACTGTTTGTGTACTCTGGATTAATTTAGTGAATTTATGTATCAGTGCATTTCATGATATGAAAAGAACAAAATGCATTTTAACAATGATGTGTTTTGCTAAGAAGGGCATTTTGTCATGGAACTGAGACGGAGAAAACTGAATCCAAAAGAAGAGGCTGATTATTTTACATCTGCTTGTAAGGACAAAGACAGGTTTGATGTGAATCATACAAATCCAGATAAAGATAATTTAATATTAATGCTTATTTGCCAGATTTGATTATTCCTTTTAGACAAATGCGGTTTGATGTGATGATTGCCAATAGCAACAGCTAGTACAGGGAGATACTTGCTTAACATGTTCTCTGTTTTCTCATGTAGGCCGTGGAGTATTCAGCCGTGTCTGTACTGATAAGGGAGGTTTTCTTTTGGAGTACAGAGGGGATCTAATAAGCAAACATGAATGTGAAAACAGACAGAAAATATATCGTGATGCCCTGAAAGTATTCGTGTTTGAATTTCATCACAATGGAAAGCTTTTTGGTATGTGTGATGTACTTTTCTTTAGCTCCACACTGCTCAGCCACAGCATTGTCCACTTATTTGTTGCTACAATCAGTTGTCAAGTTGATCAGTTCCACTGACTATATCCAAGAGCTTGTAGTTCTACAATTACAGACTGCATTCGGTTTCTCTGCATGCTTCGTTAGCCGCTTTTGATCAGTGTACCAAGTGGATGCACTACTTTTCTAGATTCTTTTCCATTGTGGTTCTGGTTCTAATACAAAATGATCAGTTCTTCTATATTTATACATTTCAGTGTTGATGCTGCTAAGGAAGATGACTCAGGAGACTTGTGGATGATGACCATGTTAGCCCAAACAGCAAAATGAACAGAGTAGAGGAAAACCCCATGTGTGTTTAATTTGCCTGGAGAAGAGATCACGTACAACTATGGTGACTCTGAATGGCCATGGAGATACAAGGTACTTAAAGATGTACAGTCACTGTGAGTGACAACAAGGTTACATGTGCCGACCTGGTTTGTAAGCACTCTGTGGTTTATGGGGACACTGCTGAAGCGTATCAGTTTATATTAATGTTAGGCTCTGTGTAATATATGTGACGAAACTGTTGTCTCGAGGGACTTCTTTTTTTGGGATGTCTTGGTTCAAGCTAATAGAAAGGTAACTGTAACTCAAGTAACCACTTGTTACCATGCAGGAGAGCATCTCTGAATGCACAACACATTGAACCTGCTACCAAAGCAACAGCAGGCGACCACAATAGGTGCTCCTCCTGTCAACAGGCAAATGAGGCTACAATCCACACAGGCTCAACAAAATTGGAGAATTGAAAATCGGAAGAACATTGCTAGGTCTGATGAGTCTCGATTTCTGCTGTGATATTCAAATGGTAGGGTCGGAATTTGGCGTGACCCACATGAAAAAATGACGAATCCATCCTTCGTCCAACCATGCTTCAACAGCTCAGGCTGCTGGTGGTGGTGTGATGGTGTGGGGGTATTTTCTTGGCATACTTTGGACCCCATACTCCCAATTGAGCACCATTTGAACACCATGTGCACCCCTTTCTCACTGTGTGTGACAGAAGCTGTCTATATAAGGACGTTAGTGCTTACAGGAACAGCAGTGTTTACTAAGGTCTTGTGTGTGCCTGGTTGTGTAGGGCACAGACCTGGTTTCTAAGCACTCTGTGGTTTATGGGGACCCTGCTGAAGTGTATCAGTTTACATTAATGTTAGGCTCTGTGTATTGTGTGTGATGAAACTGTCGTCTCGAGGGACTTCTTTTTCTAAAGTCATAGTCCCTGTCAAGGGTTGTCTTATACATTATTTTCACACAGTTTAAGTAACCTAACAACAAGGTAACATACACCATTAATACCAAGCAATGACACACATGCCGTCTTGTCTCTGAAATTTCTTTAAAAATTGTAAAGTTGCTTTGAGACAATGCTCCACTGAAAAAAGCACTATATAAATAAATCGGACTTGACTTTAGGCCATTCCCGATGAACAATTTGCCTTCCCTACAATGGCTTCCCTGATTTGTAGTACAAATCTGTTTTTGATAAGAGTAGTTTTATATTACGGAAATTCACTTAACAATTCAGTGACTGCACTATACATGGTAAGAACAAATCAAAGCTAAAGGCGGTCTGACAAAATATTAGAGTGTGGGACTTTTGTTGTTTTTGGCCACTTAGAGTATAACTCTATCTAGGCCAAATAGAGTGTATAACTCTATTTACTATTTACAATTTTAATGTCTGTTGCGAAGAACACGGCTCTGATCACAACGAACCCACTGCTCACCGAGACGGACCAGCTGCAGCTGGAGGAGCAGCAGGAACTGGTTCCGGGAAAAGAGACATGAGGATTTTTAGAAAAAAAAATGTAATGCCACACGATGTCAGTCAGTGACAGTGATAATACAGAAGCATAGAATAGGCTTGCCTATGAAACCGTTCGGATGTTCCTGAAGAAGTACTATTTTCCAGTGCTACAATGGCTACCCTTCCACAATTCAAAGAGATGGCACAGGTCATTTGCACTTACATACCATTCATATGGACCTTTAGGTATTACAGATCTGCTCTTAAGGACTTACTGACATCTGTGTCTGTCAACTGCAGATTTGGATGGACGCCATTTTAGTTGCTGATTAAGCTTAAATTTTATATTACATGGTAGGTCAATCCAGTTATCCGTTTGGAACTACATTTCTGTTTCTGTTCCTACCAGATCGAGTGTGGAATTAGATATCTGATTTCTGTTTCTGGAACATAGCTGAGACAGACGCTCTGGTCACAACTTACCCACTCAGTTCAGTGAAGTTCCCAGACTGTGTGTTCCCTCCTGCCCTCATTATTTCTAAATATTTAAGGCCCCATATCATGGAGATCCAAATGATTAAATGTAGGGTTTGTTGGTGACAGAAAACTATGATTGTCAGCATTTTATTATATTTTCTCAAGACAGTGTAATATTTCTTTTTTTGTCAGCAGAACTCTAAACAAGCACGGACAAATGCGTTGCATGTGTTGGACCTGTTGCATCACTGATGTTGATTGGTCTGAGGTGTAAAGGTCAGTAACCATCATCACAGCTAATTTGTGTATTACATGACTGATGATTTTAGAACTTGTGTGAAAATCTGATGATGTTTTAGGTCATATCTACGCAGAAATATAGAAAATTCTAAAGGACTCTCAAACTTTCAAGCACCATTGTATACGTTCAAGGAAACAAACAAAACTCCGATATCAAACTGTCATCAGAAGCTGCAGCTTTAGGCAGAAGATTAAATTACTTAGGCCCAACCAGAGCAGTCACTGTACAACCTACAAGGCGCCAGCGCTTTGGATGTAAGAGGTCCAAAATGCTGAGACTGGTTTACAGGCCATATCAGTGGTGGAACAGGAGGATACAGTGGCTGGTACTGAGAAATGTCTTCAATTATCTGGAATTTCTTGTTCTGAAAACAAGAAAAAAACTACTGGTACATTTGTGGGAAACCACAGTCCAAAATTTCACGCCACATGAAGACGCACATGGCAGAAGGTGAAGTCACAGAAGCACTGTCTCTTTTTTATCCAGAATACTCAAGAGAATGTAAAAGTTTGCTGGAAAGAATTAGGAGCAAGGGTAGCTTTCAGCATAATTCAGAGTTTCTACAGAAAGGAACTGGGTTACTTCAACTGAAACGAAGACCAAGCAGAGTTTGTTATGAGAACAATTTCTGCACTGCATGTACTGCAAAGGGATGTTTGTGCGTAAAAGACCAATGGTGACATGTAATGAGGTTTTCCTCAAATCCAGGTGTGGTAACAACAAACAGCTCGGAAGAGCCAAGGTTTGGGGTCTGGCTGTGGCTCTGGCGGAGTCTACATTCAAACATCGGCTATCCCAAGGGGTTTGGAAGCTCTTGAGTGCATTGAAGCAAGATGAGATTGCCTCTGTGCTATGCAGTGACTTCTGCATACTTCAGCTGGCACAGTCATTTATTCAGCAGGCATGGCAATGGCCCTACCAAACATTAGTATATTCGACAGAAGCTCCGTGAAATCTCGACAATTACCTTGCTCAGTGGGTCTTCTGTACACAGCCTGGAAGAAGCTGTCAAACCTGCAGATTTTTGAATTTGTCAGGCTATGATGAAGAAAAGAATTGCGATCAAACGCCGAGCCTTGCACTGAAATCGGGGCACACTTTGCAGAAGGTCGGTGAGATCATTCAGGGTAGGGCTCTTATGGCAGAAGGCGACGAGTTAAGCAAGTCAACTGAGACATTCAAAAAGCTGAGTACCACCAAATGGTCAGAGCTAATCTCGCATACAACTTTGAACACACTGAATGACAGCAAGTTCACCAAGCCATCGACACTGCCTTTCACTCGTGATGTTCAGCTTCTTCATAAACACAAAGCAATGCAGTGACCCTGATGTGATGGTGGTGTGTTCCATCAGTTCCTCGGGACCAGCAGCATTACATAACAGCAGGAGTGATGATATGAAACGTTGATCAGCTTCATATGCAAATTGCCACGTGTGCTGTTCACAGAAGACTGGGGAATAGCTGCAATCATGGCATTGTAAGAAGGCGAGAGGTGTACTTTCAGGCCCCCTTTCATCTTCCCTCAGATCTTGTAGCCTCTGTGTGAAAGTTTGATCAAAGAGATTGATTGATTTAGCTTGAAGAAGTCAGTTGAGTGACAAAACATTTCTCCCACCGAAAACCTAGTGTCCAGGTAAGCTGGTTCAACTTTATGGGATTCAGTTTCCTGGACTATTGTGCATGCATCAAGACAGTGCTGCTGGAGTTTTTAAGCACACATGCAATAAAAGTCAAAGGAAATGCATTTTTAAAATTTTAATTAATTTTTTATACCATCAGAACTTTTCCTTTGGGGTTGTAACAGAAACGACTTGATTGTTCCCCAATATTATGTGGACCTGTTCTGCTTAATCACACGTTGTAACAATGCACCAAGCAGTCATGTTTGTGTTTGTGTATACTTATGTACCAGTAAAGTGTCTCTGTCCCTCTAATACAGTGAGCAATGTCCATTTTTGTGTATTGTTATTCAGTGTCCTTGTAAAGCTAAAATGACCTTGCAAACCACATTCTTGACATAGGCTGGAGTTTTTCAGTATGTCCCCATATGCCGGCCCTCTGTCAGGTTAATATATTAATATATAAATGTACATATATATATATATATACAGTGGTGCTTGAAAGCTTGTGAATACCCTTTAGAATGTTCTGTATTTCTGCATAAATATGATCTAAAACATCATCAGATTTCCACACAAGTCCTAAAAGTAGATAAAGAGAACCCAGTTAAACAAATGAGGCAAAAATATTATACTTGCTCATTTATTTATTGAGGAAAATGATCCAATATTACATATTAGTGAGTGGCAAAAGTATGTACCCTTTGCTTTCAGTATCCTGGTGTGACCCCCCTGTCAGCATAACTGCAGCTAAATGGTTTCCTGTACTGTTTGATCAGTCCGCACCCGGCTTGGAGGAATTTTTAGCCATTCCTCCATACATAACAGCTTAGCCTGGGAATGTTGGTGGGGGTTTCCCCTCACATTAGCTGCTCGCTTCAGGTCCTTCACAGCATTTCCCATTGGATTAAGTCAGGGACTTTGACTTGGCATTCCAAAATGATATGTATTCTTCTTTAAACCAGTCTTTGGTAGAAAAGCGTGTGTGCTTAGGGGTTTTTTTTTTTTTTTTCGTGTCTTGCTGCATGACCCACCTTCCTTGAGATTCAGTTCATGTACAGATGTCCTGACATTTTCCTTTAGAATTCTCTGATATCCTTCAGAATTCATTGTTCCATCAATGATGGCAAAGCCCCCCCCCCCCGTCTGCCAGATGCAAACAAAACAGCCAAACCATGATACTACCACACCATGTTTCACAAGAGGGATAAGTTCTTGTTCTGAATGCAGTGTTTTTCCTTTTCTCCCAAACATAACGCTTTTCTTTAAACCAAAAGTTTCTATTTTGGTCTCCATCCGTCCACAAAACATTCTTCCAGTAGCCTCTGGCTCGTCCACGTGATCTTTAGCAAACTGCAGATTGAGCCAAATGTCTTTTCTGTTTACTTCTTATGCTTGTTTTTTTCTTGAAAATCTACGCGGTTACTCATTATTTTTGCTACAGTTTTTATTTCATCCTTTTTTTGTCTCATTTAATTCTTAATGACATGTTTTTTTAACCCACTTTATCTTTTCCCTCTTTTCTTTTTTATGTTTTAATTTATTATCATCATTTTTTCTTTTCATTTTTCTTGTTTTCAATTTTGCTTTGATAATAGTTTTTTTGCTTTAAGATCACATTTTCTTTTATTCTTGTTTTTCCTCCCTATCTGTTTTTTTTTACATATTCTTAACTCATTTTATCTTTCTACTTTTTATATTTTTCTTTATTTTCTATTTCTATCCCTATTTCCGCTACCATGGCTTTAATTGTTTTCCTTTTTTTCCTTTTTATCTTTCTTAATTCAAAAACAGTTGATTTTTATTCCTTTGGCTAATATTTCATACTGTTGGATCTTTCAGTTCGTACATTTGATTCCTTTTTTGTTTTTTACTGTTTCCTTTTCTTTTGTATGTTCTTTGCCAATTTTTTTTTTTTGCTTCACCTTGTTTATTCCTTTTATTGTTTGTTTCAACTTCAACATCTTTTTTTTCTCATAAGTTTTTTTTTTTTTTTTTTTTTTTTGGTCTCATCAATGTATTATTTTTCCTTAACTTTGTTAATTCACAGTTTATTTTTATACTTTTTATTTCTTACTTTCTTAAAGTTTGAATTTCTTTTTGTTTCCATTTGTTTGTCATGTTTTCTTCATTGACTTTTTCTTTCTCTATTCTCTCTTTTTTTTTGTTGCTTTTTTATCATCTTCTTTGTCTACTTTTTAATTTTCTTTTTATTCCTATTTCTCCCAGACTGTCTCTTTTTGTCCTCTATTTTCACTTTCACCAGGTCAACGTTTTTTTTCTTTTTTACCTTTTAATTTTCTTGTAGTATTTTCTTTGCTAATATTTTTTGTTTTGGGTAACTGTTTTTGGCATTGCCACCCCAGTGTGTGTGTGTGTGTGTGTGTGTGTGTGTGTGTGTGTGTGTGTGTGTGTGTGGATTAGCAGAGCCTAATCCTCTGTGATTTTCTGCTCCACGTTGAGTGTTTAACGTCTCCAGGGATCTTCTGGCTCTAATCTGCTTTTAGAAAAACTTCCATCTTTATGTGTGTGTGCATGTGTGCATGTGTGCATGTGTGCATGTGTGCATGTGTGAGTGTGTGTGTGTGTGTGTGTGTGTGTGTGTGTGTGTGTGTGTGTGTGTGAGTGATCTTGTTGTTGCTAAACGTAAAAACGTTGTTCAGTTAAAGAGCCACCAATAAATCTCCAGGTCCAAAGCAGCTAACTCCATATAAGGGCGTTCCACCAGGGAAAAGTAAGTGAACCCGCCGGGACCTTGAGCTGACCTCAGGTGTTCTAAGGGAGCATCAATCATGGACATACACACCACACACACACATATATCGTATTGCAAAGACTCAGAATCCAACAAGAACAAACTAATAGTGCTAAAAAGCAATCAGGGTTTAAATACCCACACACACACACACACACACACACTGTCAATCAAACAAATACACACAAAACCAAACTTGTCTTTCCAAACACACATTGACGTACACAGAAACAGATTTATGATATACTAACACACACACACACACACACAAAGACGAAACATACATAAACACACATATAATGTACAGTGGGTCAAAAAAGTATTTAGTCAGCCACTGATTGTGCAAGTTCTCCTACTTAGAAAGATGAGAGAGGTCTGTAGGTTCATCATAGGTACACTTCAACTATGAGAGACAAAATGAGAAACAAAATCCAGGAAACCACATTGTAGGATTTTTAAAGAATTTAATTGTAAATCATGGTGAAAAATAAATATTTGGTCACCCACAAACAAGCAAGATTTCTGGCTCAACACAGACCTGTAACTTCTTCTTTAAGAAGCTCTTCTGTCCTCCACTCGTTACCTGTATTAATGGCACCTGTTTGACCTCGTTATCTGTATAAAAGACACCTGTCCACAGCCTCAAACAGTCAGACTCCAAACATAACCATGGTCAAGACCAAAGAGCTGTTGAAGGACACCAGGAAGAAAATTGTAGACCTGCAGCAGGCTGGGAAGAGTGAATCTACAATAGGCAAGCAGGTTGGTGTGAATAAATCAACTGTGGGACTGTAGTAGCCTAACGGGTAAGGCACTGGACTATGGACCAGAAGATCCAGGGTTCAAATCCCACCTCTGCCACTGTTGGGTCCTTGAGCAAGGCCCTTAACCCACAATTCCCACAATTGCTTGGATTATAATATAAGACTGTATCAACTGTAAGTCGCTCTGGATAAGGGCGTCTGCTAAATGCTGTAAATGTGGGAGCAATTGTAAGAAAAAGGAAGACATTGATAATCTCCCTCGATCTGGGGCTCAACGCAAGATCTCATCCTGTCGGGTCAAAATGATCATGAGAACGGTGAGCAAAAATCCCAGAATCATGCTTTGGGCTGTTTTTTCGCGAGGGTAACAGGACGACTGATCCGTGGTTAAGGGAAGAATGAACGGGGGCCATGTATCGGTGAATTTTAAGCAAAACCTCCTTCCATCATGAGAGCATTGAAATGGAACGTGGCTTGGGGCTTCAGCAGACCATGATCCCAAACACACGCTCGGGCAACGAAGGAGTGGCCTCCGTAAAAAGCATTTCAAGGTCCTGGAGTGGCCTAGCCAGGCTCCCACCTCAACCCCATAGAAATTTGTGGAGGGAGTTGGAAAGTCGCCCAAAACATCACTGCTCTGAGGAGATCTGCATTGAGGAATGGGCCAAAATACCAGCTACTTGGTTTGCCAACCTGTGAAGACTTACAGTAAACGTTTGACCTCTGTCGTTCCAACCAGGGTTTATGTTACAAGGTATTGGAGTTGAACTTTGTTTATTGTCCAAATACTTATTTTCCACCATGATTTACAATGAAATTTCTTAAAAAGCCTACAATGTGATTTATGGATTGTTTTTTCTCATTTTGTCTCTCATAGTTGGAAGTGTAGCTATGATGAAATTACAGAACCTCTCTCATCCTTCTAAGTAGGAGAACTTGCACAATCATTGGCTGACTAATACTTTTTTTTTTTTTTTTGCCCACTGTACTCACATACACCACACACACACACACACACAGATAAACTTGTAAGACCTAAGATGAAACTACACATCACAACACACAAAAAAAAAAAAAGCACACCACACACAACACATCTACCCCCTAACAGGTCATTCAACACACACATTACACTGCAAATGCAAACCCCAAAAGCTCACATCATACACGAACAGTTCTTGTTTCAAACACACCCACTTCGACGTCATCGTCACACACACACACACACACACACACACACACACACACACACACACACACACACACACACACACATCAAATCTAGTTCTGTTTAAAACACACACACAGACAGTTGTAAACTTGTTCCCAATGTCGGTGCAATATATCAAACACAGACACACACACACACAGCTATAATAAACTCGGCAACACACATCACAACTGACAACCAGACACACACACAGGCGCGCACACACACACACAGAGCCATAATAAACTTAGATACACACCCATCACTCACAATGTAATAGTGCACTTACAGAGAGACACACACACAGTGTAATAACTTACCTTCCAACACACACACACACACACACACACACACACACACACACAAACATACACAGTGCTCCTGATGTTCCCCCTGTACAGGCTCAGATTCCCCTCTGTGAGGTCTCCTGATTTTTTTAAAATCTTTTTTTATTTTTTTTAATCTTTCTTTTAGTGTCTCTTTTTTTCCTACAGAATGATAAATGAGATGCTGCAGTGCATCGTGGGAGCTGGAGTGTTCCTCCAAAGAAAAGCAGGTTGAACTCAGGAGGGAAAAAAAAAACTAATTAGAATAATTCCAAAGAGAAAATTTTAATTAATATGTAAAGTAAATAAGTTAATAAAAAAACCTAAAAAATGCTTTATTAAAAGCAATAATTACACAAATAATATGTAAAAAAATATGTAAAATATGAACATTAAACTCCTACAATATATATGTTGTGTTACCTCTTTTGCATTATTTAGATATGTACATTGGGGAAAAACAGAACCAGAATGTTTCTGCAAAGAAATTTGACATAAAGGAAATAAATAAATAAATAAAGACTTTTTTAAAGAAAAAATACTGTATTAAATTAGGGATTAAATTTGCATACTACATAACATATTTAACATTTATATGTTCATTTATAGAAATGTACACATATTAAAAAAAAAAAAAAAAAAAAAAAGTTCTAAATGATAATAAAATACTTCTAAAAAAAAATGTATAAAATCTAAATTATATAAAAAAAATGCATATTGCATATTATTATTATTATTATTATTATTATTGTTGTTGTTGTTGTTGTTGTTATTGTTATTAATAACAATAACAACAACAACAACAATAATAATAATAATAATAATAACAAAAACACTACATATTGGATTTTAAAATGAATATTTTTCTTGCAAGATTTTGTTAAATTAAATTTTTATAGTATATATAATAACAACTTTTTTTGGAAATAACTGGAAATGTACACATTTTAAAATAAATCTAAATTATTCCTCAGAGAAATCTTTAATTAAATTTAAAGCAATACTAATATAAATAATATTAAAAAAATTAATATAATAATAATAATAATAATAATAATAATAATAATAAGATTAATAATAGTAATATTAGGTACATATAAATGATAGAAAAGAATATAAAATTAAATGATACATAAAATCAATTAATAAAAAAATAATAAAATAAATACTGAATAATGTACTGAAAACTAATTTAAACATTTGTAAAAGATCAAAAGTAATATTTAAAAATATGTACTTTTTTGTAGAATTTTGTCAACTGAAATTTATTTGTACACTTATAGAAATCTACACATTTCAGGTTAAAAATAATGAAAATACATATATACATTTTAAGTTTTTATTAAAGATTAGATTCTTTGCCTAATATATAAAATTATTTTTAAAAATGTAGATTATGATATATTATAGATCAATATAGAATATTTTAGAAATATTTGAAAGAAGTTAAAAAGTTTTTAAATTGCAAGCATTCATGAAAAACTTTAAAAGTGAGTAACAAGAATAAAAATAAACACAAGACGTTTGATTATTATGAAACGTGTATTTAAACTGAAAATGAAAAGTGATATTTATTTTATTTTATTAAGTTATGTTTTTGTTAAACTCCATTCTTATTAAGAGTATTTTCTTTTCCCTTACCTGACCCCTCACACTGTAATAAGCAGCACAGTTCTGGGTGGGTTGCCAGGCAATGGCGTGTTCCTCATATCCTTCTATTCTCTGTACTCTGTTCAAATAACTGCCATTACATTCACTGTCCTTGTGTGTTCTGCTGCGTTTGCGTGTTTTGCGTACGCGTGTGGGGCATGAAATTACTGTAATTAAAGCAGTTTCAGCCACAGAACATCCGATAATTTCCTCAGAGAGAGTTTTTTCCTCTTGACTACACCCCAAATCCCACGTACGTCTAATAAATAGTGTTTCAGAAGAAGCTATGAAGCAGTGGCGATATGTGACTATGCTACTAGCTTAGCCAGGCTAGCTAAAGTCATTATTTAGCACTTAAAAGTAAAAAAAAATAGCAACATTGCATAACTCAAAATTCAAACTGATACACTTTATAAGAGTTTTGGATGAATTCAGATTACTGGCATGCTCTCATATAAAGAGTCTGAAAAACTTCCACCCAGCTTTAAAGTTAAATTCATTGGTTTTGGTCTGCAGTCAACTATATTTTTTTTTTTTTATTATACAAAAATTCTAATTTTGCATTCAAACTTAACTCAACTTAGCTACAAAGTTACATTTCAGCTTAGTTCTCCAGACCTAACCAGGGTTCCAGTCTCTGTAGCTCATTAACCCCCTGCACATGTAGCTACTATAAAAGTCACCAAACGTTACGCAATGCTGGTAGAACTTCTTTATTTTTGCTCTTTTATTTGGAAACTTTTTCTGTCATTCTTTGTTTCTTTCACTCATAGATTTTTTGTTATGTTAGATCTTGTCTGTTTTCTTTTAACCTTCCTTTTCTTTTCTTTTTTATTTATTTAGCTGCACTTTATTTTTGCTTGTTTATTTGATAGTTTTTATTTTAGTTTTTTTAATAGCTTAGTTTATTTTATTTTAACCTTTCTTTCTTTTTTCTTTCTTTCTTTCTTTCTGTCTTTTTTCCTTTCTTTGTTTCTTTCTTTCTGTCTTTCTTTCTTCCATTCTTTCTTTCTTTCTTTCTTCCTTTTTTCTGTCTATCTTCCTTTCTTTCTGTCTTTCTTCCTTCCTTTCTTTCTTTCTTCCTTTCTTCCTTTCTTTCTGTCTTCTTTCCTTCCTTCCTTTCTGTCTTTCTTCCTTTCTTTCTTTCTTTCTGTCTTTCTTCCTTTCTTTCTTCCTTCCTTTCTTCCTTCCTTTCTTTCTTTCTTCCTTTCTTTCTGTCTTTCTTACTTTCTTTCTTTCTTCCTTTCTTTCTGTCTTTCTTCCTTCCTTTCTGTCTTTCTTCCTTTCTTTCTGTCTTTCTTCTTTTCTTTCTTTCTTCCTTTCTTTCTTTCTTCCTTTCTTTCTTTCTTTTTTTCTTTCTTTTTTCCTTTCTTTCTGTCTTTTTTCCTTCCTTCCTTTCTGTCTTTCTTCCTTTCTTTCTTTCTTTCTTTCATTCTTTCTTTCTTTCTTCCTTTCTTTCTGTCTTTTTTCCTTCCTTCTTTTCTGTCTTTCTTCCTTTCTTTCTTTCTTTCTTTCTTCCTTTC